>JACDOX010000005.1:14136875-14214490 GCA_014549065.1 Cardinalis cardinalis
AAAGAAAGAAAGAAAGAAAGAAAAAGAAAGAAAGAAAGAAAGAAAGGAGAAAGAAAAACTTTTAAGAATTTTTCTATATACAGAATTAGATGTGTCTGGTGAAAATTTTCAGATAGTACTTGTTGCCTATGTTAATGAGGTTAATGAGGAAAAGAAAATAGACCCCTCTGCTCACAWCCACATTATTTCAATTTACAAGTGTATCTGCTTTCTCTAGATGATAAATGGATCAATCTATCTTTTAAATTTTTTTTGTGCATAACTGGTCTTCTTTCTTTGAATCCTAATCAGAACCTCAACAGAAAAGTTGATATATGTAAGGCTGGCAGCTCTTTTAAAGAACCTTGCTTCTCTCTCCTGTCCCTTCTTGGCCAGCCACATCAAGAGACTATGATTGCCTTAGTCCTGCTGCATCCATATTTCCCATGGAGTGAAAAGAAGCTTCCCCAAACTCCAAAGGTATCAAATGTTTAGCATCTGAAGGATATTCATCTTTAGGAGCCAGGCCAAAAATCAATAGAAGTTTAATTATTTCTGAAACATAAGGGAGCACTTACAACATCAATAATGTGTTACTGTACCTTGGCATCGGGAAAAAGCTCAACAACAYTGTTTCACATTTCCTGGTCAAGAAAATGCCCCCACCAAAAGGCAACATAGCCCCTCAAAACTGCAATTAATTCTAGTTAATTGATAGTTTCCAAAACTAGCACATAATAGGTTGGTGATCAAGGAGGTTATTACCTGCATATCACATAATGATAGAGTGGTGTTAAAGATTTATATGCAGGGAAAAACAAGCATTTACCTTCCCTTTATTTTTTCACGGCAAAGAAGAAAGAATATTTTGTTGATAAGTTTCTTGTTGTCTGAAATGAGTTATCTCCACTGGAATATGCAGCGATGGTAATCGAGAAAAAAATCCCARATATTTTTCTGAAGAAACACAAGGGAAATCCCCAGTTTTAAAGATAGCTTTAATATATCAATCATTAGCAACRTCATGCAGAGGAACACTCCTTTTATGGCCTTATCTAGCAGGATCAGCTCTGTGGGAGTCCTTCAATTTAGTTTTTGGGGCAATGACCCAGGCTACYACTGTGTTATTTTTGCATATCCAGAACTATCTCTTAGATAAAGGGAAATTCAATCTGGCACAGGTAGAAGACTGAAATGGAACACTCTGAGATTGCCTTTCTAATATGGTCACGCACAACTCCTAGCAAGGCTTGACTTCAATTTAGATCTAGGCAGGGACAGTTTTAAACATGACATCACTGCTTCAGGTGTTATATATCAGATTCTATTGAAATAAAATCACACATCTGTGCTGTCACTTTTATTATTTTGATTAAGGAGAATAAGTATGTAAGGTATCTACAACTGTATAGGGTACCTAAACCAAAATACATTTAATTTAYGCCCTGTGTGTCTATCTAACCCAAATGTATTCCTGTATTCAAATACTCAACTTTTTTTCATTTCCTTTGTTGATGTCACCAACTCTTTGGTCACCAGTTAGTTTTCTTCAGAAAGACTTATTCCTGCCATTATATGTGAAAAAAGTATTTTTCTCTTTTCMCTGTGTCCTTAAACTCAATGCTCATGAACCAAAGTTCTAATAAGTCCCCAATTCTCAATCAGAGCTAGAGTTGGGTCAAACAAGGGTAAAAATTAGAGGGTGGGGGTTTTTTTGGTGTTGGTTGGGGTTTCTTTTGTGTGTGGTTTTATTTTTTTTTTTTTTGGTCCAAATATACCACCTCCCTCTAGTATTCACAGGGCCTGAAAAGCAGGTGTTTGAACAGTGATGTTTATCTAGAAAGAACATTGGCTACTACTGATTGGTTATCAGCTTTCTGTTCCACAGATACTTATGCAGCTGGAGGCAGGGTAACTAGAAGACTTTGGTTTTATAGGAGTTTTGCTAGGTTAAAAAAAAACTCGTTTTTTTTTGTAGTTTTTCCCTCTGTGTATTTTTAATCCTTTTCTTTCCTCCACCCTCAATTAATGTCAGGATGCAATTTAGACGATTTATTTGTATTAATTTTTAACCTTTTACCTTATTCATGCACATCACTAAGTAATGTAGATATGCCAGATGAAGGCCAGTCTATACCAGTTATATAAAGTTATGTGTGTTTTGTGCCCTGTAATGGCAGAGACAACAGTGACATCAGTCAGGAAAAAAAGCTTTTTCAAAGTTGTGTCCTGTACTTCCTGCAGAATTCAAGAAAGTTCTTGGAAATTAATAATACTTGCCCACTTTACTGGAGGACTTACTTCATTACCTCTTAATATCTGAATATATTAAATGGAGGATGTTACCTAAGTACAATGTATTTCATTCCTTAGCTCAATAGTATCTAATTAGCATTATACATTCCCTACTATTTAACTGCATACCATTACATCTCTATRGAATACATATACATATACACCATTGGTTACAATCCCACTGATGTGATGTATGAACATGATTTAAATCAGGAAGTCTTAGTAGATGTTCAAAGACCATGGAGAAGAGTGTGACTGCTGTTCTGAATATTTGCCTTTTATTTCCAATTATTATATAGATATTATGAAAACTGGATACCTCTGTATTAATATTATATTAGCAACAGTAAACACATTGCCTTAAAATTTGCAATATTTAATTGTGTACTTTCTCTGAGGACAAGACAAAACCTATTTCAGTCTTTTAAGACTCTATTAAGGTTACCTTCCTTTGTATTGTTTGCAAATTAAATACAACTTAATGCTTCCAGGAAAATATGGACTTTTATGCCTAGATTTTTGTAGGAACAGTCAAGCTGAATGCTATGTTTACTGGGCCAAATATTGGCCCTTCTACTCTCACTGAGTAGCATTTCACTCTAAACAGTCCCACCAAAGCAAATGGAGCTGTTACAGAAGTAAGGAGTTACTCACCATGAGCTGGGATCTCACAGCTGCCAGTAATAATTCTTGTTTAAGAAGAGAGGTATTAATATCTGCAAGGAATGGTGGGCTTTTGACAAAGAACAGAATTCCAATCTAACAGAAGAAAGAGATTCACAAAGCAGAATGTGATTTGTTGAGTCAATTTTGTACCACACGTCGTCAGTAATAATGTCTTCCTGTCGTAGCATGGCATGAATAATTTTTCCAAACCATGATGTAGCAAGAGAGACTGTGACCTTTTWAACTTTTTTACAGCAAAAGAAGAATATGGCCAGTTAGTTAGAAATATTGGAGCTAATTGTCCATGAAATTAACTTTAAATTTACTGTTAATTTTAATCAATTTAGCAGTTTCTCTTGGGAAATCTTGAATAATTAATTGAAATGACATCTAAGTAACTTTCTAGCATGGATATTTTACAGCATTATCAAATGTAGTGTTTGTCTTCTCCAGTGCAGACTGTAGATTTCCCAGCTGTAGTAACAGAACATCCCTCTCAAATGCTATAGCTCAGAGATACGGCCTGGTGTTATTTGAGACTTCAGCCCAATTTTTCCTGTTTTAAACCTCTTCTTGTCATTGCCTCTGTTAGGGACAAGCACAGCTGTATTGAGAAGAGAAGAATCACAATCTCAAGGCAAGGTGTAGCTTTCTTCACCCTCTAATACACAGCACATCTTTATTTCTTTCAGCTCCAGCTGAGTTCATGGAGTGTATTCCAGTGCAAGCAATCTCTTCCTCCATTCTTACATCTCCTTTAATTTATGGTAACATTTCTGTAGCGAGTAGCCCACAAAACTGCTCCTGAAGATGTCACTGAATTAGCATTCCCTCACATACTACCCCAGAAACTACATTGAAAATATTATGAGAAAGACAAGCAAATTAATTTCTGCTCCTGCAGTTTGTGTCCTCAGGGACCTTGCTGAGCAGTCACACCAAGCCCCTCATCCAAGTCACTGATGAAGAATTTCAGCAGTAYTGGGCCCAGTGTTGAGCCTTGGGGGACACAACCAGTGACAGGCCTCCAGCCAGACCCTGCTCTGCTGATCACAGCCCTCTGGGGTCTGCCATTCAGCCAGCTCTCCAGCCATGCCACCATCCACTTATCCAGTCCACACTCCCAATGAGGGTGTTGTCCGAGGCAGTGCCTTGCCGAAATCAAGCTAGACAATGTCCTTTGCTCTTCCCTCAATCCATCCAGGCAGATGTTTCATTGTAGAGGGCAATCAGGTTGGACAAGCATGATTTACCTTTGGTGAGTTCATTCTGGCCGCCCTGATCACCTCCATGTCATCCATGTGGAGAGAATGTCCTCCAGAATGAGGCACCCTTCACCTTTCCAGGGGTGGAGGTGGCACTGCCTGGATGGTAGTAGCTCCCTGGGTTCTCTTTCCTGCCCTTTCTGAAGAATAGGGTGGTATTTGCTTTCTTTCAATCCTCAGGCACCTCTCTTGATCTCCATGGCCTTTAGGAGATGATTGTGAGTGGCCTTGCAATGTGTCTGCACTCATGGAGGCATCCTGTCAGTGACGCAACCAGAGTTTTAAATGGTGCTGAGAACAAAGCTAATATGAACAATCCCCAGTATATCTGTCAGTCCTGTCAAAAGATCTCACTTCTTGAAAAAAATCCTGTTTTCTCAACACTTAATTTTTTTTCTCAAATGCTCAGAAGTAAGTAAACAGAAACTTTGCTATTCCCATCTCTTCCCTGAAGCCATGGTGAATCAGTGACAGTTTATTTTCATTGCACAAGCCTGGCCTGGAATATGGGCAGGAGATTTGTCAAGGCCACCTGCCCCAAGTCAGCCAGGCAGGCCTTGGGGACCTGAAGGGAAATGATGCTCTGGCTCTGTGTGGGGTGCACTGCAGGCATCAGGGGCACACCACTGCTGGAGCAGGGGCTCCATAGGCCCAGGAGAACCAATGCCTGGGTGGTCATCTGTCCCACAGGATCTGCAACCAGTGCTTTCAAACTTTGCAGTCAAAATAGTTACAGGAGGAGGCTGGCCTGGCATAATCGATCTGGCTATTATCCAGCAACACAGATTGGGATTTCCTAAACTTTACAGATTTTATCTGAAAATATCAGTCAGATCTTCACAGTTTCTTTCCATTCAACTGTAGCAACAATTCTACTTAATTTTCAGACACAGCCCACCTCTCTTTTCCCTCCTCAGGAAAGGCTAAGGAAGAATAATCATTCACTAGGGGAAGTAAACCATTATTTGATACAACATTTTCTTCATTGCTTGGCAGTTTGGCACCTCTCCTCATAAGCTGGGATACATTTATTATTCAGCAGTAAATTCTTAGGGGATGAATATAAGAGAGTGGGGACATTGTTTCAAAGTGTTTGCTAACACAGCAGACCAAAAGCATTTTATACTGATCTGCAGAGATGGTGGACACAGGTTGTGATTATTTGTTATTATGTTTTGTAAAGGTACTAATCATCAGCCTTGTACTGAGCTTTGCACTTTTCTCTGCACATAACATCAAAAGAGAGGATTAAAGCTCTATAACCTCTTCTCAAGAATGCTACTCTTGAGTATTTCTGTTTCTTGTTTTGCTTTGTGGTCACTAACCACAGGAGAAATTTGTCTTTTTTACATATGCTGGAAATAATTTACTGACTTTAGAAGCATTAAACCACAAGAAACCCCCTACATTAAAGTAACATTAAGGGTCTGCCTAAAACCCACAAAAAGCCAGGAAATTGAGACTTTAAGCTGAAACTCTGATCTGATACTCCAACCTTAATTTACCTCATAGGGTATAGGTGTCTCCAGTCAGGGGAGTGGGAGACAAATCTTGGTTGCCTGGGTGCTCACGTCTCCCTTGTCTTTTCTCACCAGCTGAACACCACTATCAGTCAACAAGAAACACCTGACCAGGTGATATCTTTTGGCACATCTTTAGATTTCTAACAGGACAGATGGTTATTGTTAAAAAGGAGGGGAAAGCTCAAGGTCCTTTCTCACCAGAGAAATTGTCAACTTCACAAAGGATTTTTGTCTCTCCAGCCTAACTTGTGTTGTGGAGTTTGCTGACACAGAAACTGTGGAAGTATCACAGTATCACTAGTTTCAAAAGAATTAGACAAACTCATGGACAATGTGCTGGTAAGCAGAAACCCAGTGACTGGTGTACCTGTAGGATCTCTAGTAACAGCTGTGAATGCTGAAGATGTGCAAGACATCATATATGCCAGATTCACAGTTCTGTTGTCTCTGACATCAAAAGAATACTGACCCAAAAGGGTTTTACTCATGTTCTTATTGTTTAACTTAAAACAGTAATAAATGACAGTTCCATCCTTAGTTAGAAGAATAAATAATTCTTATTTACTCTCCTAATTTCCCTTGGGAAAGACTTTTTGATAGTTCAAAGCCCAGTCAGAACTATTGAGCAAGACCTTTCACAGCGTTGCTCTGCCTCAGGAGCTGTGCCACAAGGAAAAGAGTAAAYGGTTTGTGGTCCTCTTCTTGTGCTGAAGAAACGCTACCTTGCTCAATCTACTTTATATTTAAAGCAGGTGCAGCACARTCCTGTCCTGCTACATATTTTAGCTTTTCTCCTCTACCAACAAGGAGAGAGGGAACAACAAAGCGGTGCTTTGCATCTTCTTTCTTTGCTAGTCAGCCAGAGGAAAATAACCAAATTGGGAACCACCATGAAGTACTTGAGACAGCTGTTTCAGGGAAACAGCTTGTCTGGACCTGATAATAAGAGTTCTGTTTACATTCCCTCTTCCATGATTAAAACCACCAGTTCACTGAGTGGTTTAGATAAACTGGGCAGGTTCATCTAAAGACAGTGAGATGGTTTTGGAGGTCTTGAACAGGTACAGAACTGTAACTATGTTTACTGTACTGCTGGATGGGGGTTAAGTCTCAACTAGATAGAAAGCTTCTTTAAAAAAATATGGATATAGCAAAGGAAAYATTGCTGTGAGCTGAGACCCACTGTCTTCCTTATTAGGACCAGCAGAGGCTGTTAAATGACATATCTTTATCTCTCTTTCTTTATTAATTTCTCTCTTGGCCTATAATAGTTAAGTCAGGGACAAATGTTCTGCTGCAACCACAGTATTCTACACCAGTAAAATATTATAACYAATATTCTACCTGTGACTTTATTTGCAGTGGAAGATGATTCTGATAATGAAAAATGTAGGAGAAACAGCAGAGCTGAAAATTAATAAACAAAACTCTAGTATTTTACAACATTTATATTCTGTAGTATATTTGTCCTTATGCTTCAGCCCCTTAGCTGTGACAATAAAAATTGCATGAAGCTTCGTTACCATAATAGTGTAAATTTGCCAGGTGTTTGACAATAATCCCAGGGCTTGTGTCTGCAGACTGCAAGTCTTCATGGAAGCTACCAGGTGTGAGAGGATTTGGATGCAGAGATCAGTTGAGATTAGTGCATGGAATGTATCAGGTCTGGAAGAATCTGCGCTATCAAATACATTTTCTATTAAAGACATTACCTCTGTGCTCTCTCAGACAAGGGGGCTGCTCATTATTAGGCTTTAGGTATTCACATGATTAATTTAATGCTTATACATTTTGCCCCACACTAATAATAAAGATTATGGTCATGCCAGTGCTTTAATTTTTCCTCTTGGCATTGTCTTCTTGCGGGTTTTTTTAAGGCTTTCAAGAGGCAATATTCTGAAATACTGTGCATGGAAACAATAAAGTGCTGGTTGTGACTTTACTTTGAACAAGTTCTCCTGCAGAGTATCATATTTAAGTAAATTGCCATCAAGTACAGCAAGCAACACAATCATTCACATTCAAACAGAGCCTTTTGATCATGTTCTACAATGCAATCAAGAATCACATGAGAATTCAAGTACACACCAACCTCATTCAATGCTAACTAGGTGACAGAGAGAGAAGAATTAATTGTGGATGTCAACTAATTGGCTGGTGCATTAGCATAAAGAAACAGGCWTTAGTTGTATGTAAAAACTGCATATAATTTTAACAGGCTCATATGTTCACCGTGGCCTGCAAATGTATGGTTACTCACAGCTGGAATGTTATTAATAGTGTTTCATGTGGGTACACACACGCTCCTGCTGCCCATTTTTCTCAGATCAGAAAAAAATTTTGGAGCTTTTTATCCACAAGGCACATCAAGGTCACCAATTGAGAATTGTTAACTGATAGTTTAATTGGGGAAATGAATAGACTCTGTTGAACTTCAGCCAACAATTTAGCAGATAGATTTATGTAGAACAACAGATGTGGAGGTGGAATCTCTGAAGGAACACATGGCACTGGCATAGAACTATCTCTGCCCCTATTTAAATTACAAGTGGAACAGAAATGTGACAAGAAGGTGAGAACTGATACAATCTGAAAATATCCCTTGGTTTAAAAAAAAGGGGCATCTTGGAAAATAAATCTTTTTCAGAGACAATATTCATCCCGAATTCACACAGAGGAGCAGCCTACAGTTATAACCTTATCCATTGCTAATGCCATTCTTTGCAAATAGTTTTATACACTACTCCATGAAGTCACTTTCAAGTGTTTTTTCTGATATTTCTTAGAAGGCAATTACCTCCTTCCAAACCCAATCTCCAACTTGCCTTTTTCAAGTAGGATTGCTAGAAATTGGCCAAATAATGTTGTTTTTGTTAAAGTACGTTGTGAAATAACAGTTGTGCCTGATGTTCAAAGTAAGTTCTTTGAGACTATGTGTTCTATTTTACCTGCTCTTTACTTGATCTCTCCAGCAGGCTGTGAATGAAATCCTGAACTAACAAGAGTCACTAATAGCTCTCTCATCAACTCCCGCTGCTGATACAAGCATTGATTAATTGATGAATAGTGCAATGAAGTATTGTTGCTGGATCCTATTCTTTAATTTTTTTACTCTTAGACACTGTTTGAGCCAGTTTTGAAACACATGCCTTGAGCTCCATCCTCCAAAGTATAGGAAGGCAGTTTCTACCATCCTGAATCCTACCTGGAAATGACCAAATGAATGAGGGATACCATTCATTCTTTCTACTGGGCAATGAAATAACTTTGTAAAGGAAACTAACCATCTACCCTGTGCTGAAGAGCATCACTGCTTGAAATCTGCTGGAACAGCCAGTTCCTATGATTTAGTGAGTTATGYGAAAGTGACATATCCATCATTGCTGTCCTCACTAGTTCTTTGCTTGTTGGTGTACTTGTTCCATTTAAAACTCCTTACAGTGGAATTTGCCTACAGGCACAAGTAATCATGGCCTGAAAACACCACAAGCTCCATTTGCCACTTCCTCCTGGATTTGGGAGAAGAAATTGAAGTGGCATGAACAGCCTGTGGTAGCCTGATTCTTATTGTCCATCCTTAAATGAGATTGGCAACACTGAGTCTGTGCATAAAGGAGGTAACTTCTTAAGAGTGGTTCCAGGACTCCCTCCTAGCACTGCATAATTAGCTCTGGCTCTGGGGATGGCGGTGGCTCTGCTTTTGTGGAACAAGTATAAAATATTTTTTTAGGGTGACATTCCTTTAACATTTAAGAATGACAGGTCTGATGTGGGAGATTTTACAGTTCTCTAGTAGGTTAAATCTCTAGCTCAGATTGGGGTTCTTGGCTTTATTTTATTATGTTTGATATGGGCATTTTTTTGTRAGGAAAGGAACAAAGTGGGTTGTATTCAGGTTGCACTCAGGCATTTCTCATCACAGCTGAGCTCAGCCACAGACTACCTCTTGCTGTTCATTTTCATCCACTTCCCTCAGCTCTTAGGCTGCCATCATTTACTTCTTTGCTTTCTCATTGTGCTTGGAGGAGGCAAAAAATGACTGGGTTTAAAAAGTGTCCCAGTGAATTGATTCCTTTTTTTTTTTATACAGATGCATCAGAAAGACTTTATACACAGTTGTGGGAATATATTTTAGGGAGCAATACCTCTGGGAAATGGAAGGAAGAGAAGCTGGGCATAGACTCAGGAACAGCTGTAGTTGCAGGCTTGACTACAGCTTAATTTCTAGCTTCTGGTTCAATGAGTTATAGAAGACACATCATATCTCACATTAGCACTGGATGTATTCCCACTGACACTGGAGGGAGGAGGAGCTGATCCTGTGATGCTGACTTCACATTAAACTCTGCTAAAAGTTAGGGCAAACCAGATGTTTTATTGGAAATAAATGTAAATATGAATTTATCTGAGATTTCAAGACTCAGTGATGAGAACTTGTGAAAGAACAGAATAGCATGTTTCGCATTAGAGCTGAAGTGTGTATGTGTGTGCATACATGTATATATGCAGCCTAAGGAAAAGGGGACATAATCGTACTTTCTGTTGGGTGCTGCAGAAAGAGAAAAAGGTCTTGGTACTTCTGTTATCTTACTTTTTGWCAATTTTAAATATTGCAACCCTTGATGTGTGTTTGGCTCCCACCCTTCACCCTCACATTTGATTTTGAGATTGGATGAATTTGACATTTTACACATCTTTCCTTGATTGTGCAAAAAAAAAATTTAACAATTTTTAGTTAAACATTTTTTTTCCTTCTTTCCAGGAGCAAAAATACCTTCTTTTTAACAGCACTTTTTTCTTTATTTTTAATATTTGAGCTCTATCTCTCTTTTTGTTGTGATGAAAATTTACATTTCTTGCTTCTGAGCTGAGTGTCAGCTAAARCAGACCAGTTATGAACAGTCCATCTATTCTGCTCATCTTATTGGTAAGCATCCCAAATCCTTTGTTGTATTGCTGTTTTTCCATATGAGGAAACAGAATCAGAAGAGTTATTAGGCATCAAAGGAAGATCCATGAAATATCTGAACTGATTACATGCRTAGAACATTCAGAATCTGTCATCTGTGGGTAATAGCAGTGACCTAGCCTTGGGTGTCTGCAGCAGAGAGAGAAGCCAAACAGCTGAATGCAGTGCTGGAGACACTCCCTGTCTGGGTACAAATTGGTGCAATTTTGGTCCYACTTTCCAAAAGGTGGTTTGGGTGCAACCTCTCTCATGCAGATTCTCTTTAGGTACACAACAAGCATCCTTTGTGATGGTGGCCAGTCTGTGACACCCCTACTGAAGAGGGAGGAAATCTCTGGGGAAGACAGAGCCAGTGCAGAGGACTGGCTGTATTTTAAAATGGTAGAACRAGCTGATCAAAACACCAGAAAGATCTGCTACGTCTCTTTGTCCAGCCTGCCTGGGAAAGGGTTCAACATCCCAGATGTGAAGTACTGGACTTCTCTCATTCTCAGAACTTAATTTTTCACGTATCCCAGGCTGAGTGCTGTTTCCCCAAAGGGTAAMACTAGCTAGGGTAAAGCCTTGCATTCCCTGTAGAGACAGAATTTAGTACCCTGGACCTATTGTTGACTTTCTCTGCTTTGTCCTGGTTTTGTTTCATTTAGTTTTAGGAATGTTTTCTTGAAAAGTTGTTTTGCATTGCTGTGGCAAATACRCTGCCCTATTAACCCTATTCTGAACCTCTTCAAGCATGCTGGATATCAAAGAAATCTGCCCAAATATACTTCATTTAGAACATATAGAAAATTCAGCCTTTCCATAAAAACAACAAAAAACCAGAAAAAAACCAAACAAAACCCAAAACATTTACATAGACATGAGAATACTCATTCTAGTGGGCATTTGAATTCCTTGGCACCAGCACCAATACTTCAGAGTATTTACCATGCACTGAGGATGCTCTTCCTCAATTCCTCAAATAGAAGGAGTATGTAGTAGCTCTGGTGAATGGTTAAGGATCAGGAATAGTTTTTCCCTGCAGCACCCTTCTCTTTGCAATTTCAATTCTAGCTTCAGAGGAAGTAGCTCTGGTGAATGGTTAAGGATCAGGAATAGTTTTTCCCTGCAGCACCCTTCTCTTTGCAATTTCAATTCTAGCTTCAGAGGCAGATGGAGGCATAGAAAGAGTGACTGAATCCTCCTTCAGTTATAAGAGGCTACRTGAGATGGCAGAAACAAACAGAGCTTTGATGAGCAGGGCATCAGAACTCATATGAGATGAAGTACACAGTGCATCCTAAATAGCCACTGGAATAGTAGGTCTCCCTTCCCTTCCCTTCCCCACACAGAAAGGACAGGAATATTGATGTGTGCCCCAGTAAGAAGGGACTTTTCACACTTTGCAAAACCTGATAGAACAGAGAGTGAAAGATTAAAATCTCCCCCAAGCAAGGAATGCCCTTAGGAAKTGAGGAATTCAGGGCTGACAGCTATCAGCTCTCTTAAATCCCCACTTCCTTAACTATTGAATCCTGGTGTTCTCCAAGTTTTCTCTCATACAGCCTTCAGCCTTAATCTTACCTCCTGCACCCCAGGTTACTCCAAGTCCTCTTCAAGTGCATTTTATCTTGTTCACTCAACTGCAAGTCCTCCACTTTTCAACTTGCTCAAGAGCAGTCATGGGCATCACTGATTTCATTCCTACTCTGAGTATGCTGGATTTAGGTTATTTTGCTATTGTAACTAATGCCTTCTTTTGTCCCAGCACTCAAACAGAAGGTGAACAGGTACTAACAGTAAGCACTGTGTGAATGCAAGCAGACTACAGTTTGTTGCTTGCTCAATTTGTACAGATGCAAGGTAAGACTCACAGCTCAATCCATAGCAGGACCTAGTGTTTCTGTAAAACCATTTTCCATTTCTTTCCCCAATGAAGCCGTAGGATCAAGGTCCATTAGTAGCGGGCGACCTCAGATTTCTTCAGGGTAGTCAGTGTGACTCTACTCTCACTCACCTGAGCCCGAGAGGAAGCTGAGAGGTAATTTGAGCTAACAGATTTGATCTCAGTATTTTTTTCTTTAAATTCCTGAAGAGCCCATCTCACAATGCCTTGAGTTTACACTAGAATTCACAGTGATTGGAGATAGATGTTAAAACTGTGAGAAAAACAGAAAAAATTTCCTAACCCTGGGGTATTGCTGTAATATCCCTACTTAATGTTCTTCATTGTCTTCTCTGTAGTATGGAAAATGTCTTGTAGAGCAAAGAACCAAGCATATACTGAAGAGTTCATTTGAAATACTTATAATAGATATATATAAAACATTATGAATGCAATACATAGAAAGAGAGGGACATGCAAGCTTATACAGTATTGTAGCATAGGTCCCCACCAGGAAATAATTAGCACTGATTCCATGGAGGCTGATCAATTGCTTTATTACACTATATTCTATTATTCTTCTAAGAAACTCATCACTCTTGCAGACAGTCCAATACAGCTTTGACCAGATTGGTCAATTGAACCCAAGCACCATCACCAGTGGTCAATTAAGAAATCACCCTCTGGTAAACAAATCTCCATAACACATTCCACATGTTCAAAACAGGTGCAGCAAGTAAAGATAAGAATTGATCATTCTTTTCTCTGATCTTCTCACAGCCCTCCCCAGGACAATGCCTGGGAAAGTTGTGCCTGCTGCTCTCTGTGGAGAGAGCTGTGGCCACAATACAACATTGCAGGTTTATGTTTCCCCCAGCACTTCAGGTAAGAAAAGCACATTTCCAGCTCTGGGGTCCACTTTTGTTGGAGGTTGCTGTAGCAACCTTACTCATGCATCTGGCTGAATTTGGAGGTTACAATAACCTTCCTTTCCCCGTTGATACTAGGTATGCTAGAATCATTCTAGAGACCCACTTTAAGCAAAGGAATCCCTTAAATGAAACAGGTGTTGAAGATAAATCATTTCACTTGACAATTTATATCCCTGTACCCCTTACTGAAAAAGCTGTATCTGACTGAAAACTAATAAAATTTTACATTCTTTTTATTATATTATTTTATTGATCACTGGTAATTTATAGGATTTTTAGTTAATAAATCTGAAGGTTTCCCTAATTAAAGAGGATACTGTGAAAAAAATAATTTCTGTTCATCTTAGACAGTGGAAATTTCAATTGAAACTGTTCCTTTCTTTAAAGTTCCCACCTCTTCATTCTATCTCTGATCAGCCTCTAGAGCCCACCTCTTTGACCTGCTCAGAGCTGCTGCCAGTTCTTCAATTTCCTCTCACTAGTGTAAACACAAACACAGAGTAGAAGGTTGTGATTTCCTTTGGCATTAAAGTTGCACCCCAGCTTTTTAGTGAAAAAAGCTTGTTGCCTGTAAGACTGTGATCTCGCCCTGTGAGGGTGCTGAGGGTGTCCAGAACTGAAGGGCCAGTGGCTTTCTGAGCAACCCAGTCTCCCACCCAGCGTGGGAGGAGTCCAGGCACTGGCTGGGAATACAGGGAAAGCCAAGATGAAGCCTGCTGGGGAAGTTGGATAGGGCCATAACTACCATGACTGCTTGCCCTCCACCTCTGCATCACACAGCTGGTGTGAGGGAGTMCAACCTGAAGCACAGAGAGCTGGCACAAGCAGACAAGCTGTGTCCTGTCACAGGGAACAGCCTGATGAAGCCCCCACCAGGATCCAGTGCCTAAATGTGAGCCAGGAAGATGTGTGTTTAAGGGAGTTGCAGACTACTCACAAGATTTCTTTCCACAGTCCTGCTGAAGAAGCCAATGCTTTTCCAGCTAGACAAGGGGCATGACCTTACATTAGATCCCACCCAAAATTTCTTTCATTTGGCTTATGTCAAGGGCCTGGCCACTGTGTTGTGCAGTAAGGCAGCAAAGGCTTTGATCTACTGCTTGCATGGGAAAGAATTTGAAGGCATTGAACTCTTTGTATAAATGAAATTTTCTTGGACCAGCCCGAAGGTTTGCTGGGCATAGCTCCTTCCCAGGGGGTTTTCTCTGATGTGAACCAGAACCATCCCAGCTCTAGCTCTAATAACCTAGCATATTTTACTTCCTTTTGCATTTTGACTTTTAACACAATCACCTTTTTAGATCCCAAAGCAGCAATTGTATCCCTGCCCAGTAACCCATGGGGCATTTTCAATAGATGAGGTGTCCTTGAGGAAGAGCAGACTATCCTATTGTCCTCTGGGGTATGTCTAATCTAGAAAAGCTTCAAATACCACTTTTGAAACTCTTCTGCTGGGCTGACTTTGAAGATGCTGAAACCATCTCACAGATGCCTGAACTACTGCTAAAATTCTGACTCATTTCCAGTGTCCTAGGAAAAAAATACTTTTCATTCAAGAAAACCCTGAAGAAATACATAAAACAGATTCAAGTAAATGGGATAAACATAATATTGAAACTACAAACTTAATGAAATTTGCATTGTGTTTCCAGGTGTCATATAAAAATATATAACTCAAGAAATGGACTCAAGACACTGTGGCTGAATTTGAAACTTTAATTTACATTTTGAAATTAACTTTAATATTTTTAAAGATTAAAGGCTACTTTCAGTTTATTCTTTTTGTCTTTTAAAGGGGTTGATGGACCTCCAGGGATTCTTATAAAAGTACAGAGAGTATCAAAATTACTAAATTAAGGAAACTTCCCCTACAGTGAAGTAGGAAAGACTTAGTCCATTCCAGCTTTTGAAATAAGTAAGGTTACTTCTAGTGAGATACAGGATAAAGTCTCTCCAAAGCTATTTAACTTGCATTTGGAACTGAACTTTGATTGGAAAAGAAATTAAAGAATTGATCAACATATTTTCCTGTACCAATGGTAGTCTGAAACTTTGAGATGTCTGTTTAATCTCTTTGAGATTTAATGTGTTTGAGATGTCTGTAAATGTCTAATCTCACAATAAGAATRTTTTAGTATTTTCAGAGGTGCTGAGGCAGATGAAGAAACAAGTGTGTTTGGATCTTAGGTTTTCACATTTTTCAGATAAAAAAAGAACATGAACTATTTTTCTGTATCATATGAAATATGTTTCTTTTACCACGTGACATCCTAAGATGCTTAGAAGGTGTGTGAAGGGAGTGCAAATAGTGAGGAGAGGTCAGGAAAGGCATCTAAAGGAATGAAAGCTGTCACATGAACAAACTGCATGTGTTTTCCTCTGTGGAGTAAGTGCATATGCTAAGAAACCATGAAAAGAAAGAAAATCTTCTTGCAAGCTTTGCTTCTCATATTTGGCTCCAAAGCCAGATTCAGATGTTGGCCAAAGAAAGTACATAAATTCTGGGGCCTGTTCAATGGGAGGTAGTGATCCTTTTCAAAATCAAAACCTCGTAACAGAAATCCATCACTCATGGAATGCACTCCTTTTGGTGATAAACGTTCTTTCCAGCTCTTTTGTAAAAAAAGGCAACTCAAAGAGAGAGACTTCAGCCACGCTGCACTCTCATACATGGAGCAATACCAGAAGCGGAACTCACAACAGCTTCATAGCTAAAGGGTAACATACTAGCCAAGGTTACCTTGATTTGGGTTATTGCTTGGCTGGAGCAACCTGAGARATTTGCATAAGTAAATTTAAAATATTGTATTATATTTATTTTGGAATTCCGTGTTGAATAAAATCAATTTCTCTAAAAGGAGTGCATTTTGGGAACTATTGTTTTAATCAGATAAGGTTTTCCTTGGCTAAGCCAATGTAACACAATAAGCATGGTAACAATGGTTATCACTACCTACCCTGGTTAGCACCATTGCCACTGTATTTATTTAATTGTTCTTGCTACTTTATGGACTTTTCAGTAATGCTAGTAGTGAGAAAAATCACCATCCTGCTGCCAGGGTCAACATTCTTTATGAAATCTTTCTCAGCTTCTGTGAGTTAGTATTTGGCACACGTTTAGGAGTGTTTTTCCCCTGTCTTTACCCTCATGTTTTAACATTTCTATTGCAAAATCCTTCTAAGAAAACCCATTTACATTGGGTATAACTTATCCCAGAAAGTAACCCTAATTTGAAATTTTAAAGAGGTGTGTGAAATGCAAGTTAATCATCTCTGAAGACGGACCCAAGAGTTATCTATAGAGAAAGGTATGAAGAATTCACAAATCTTCCCAGCCGGCTCACACATGTTCACAAAATACAAACCTTTTGTAATTTTGGAATGTTTCACTTCATAAAATAAATGGATTAGAGACTGGATTAAAAAATGCAATGCTGAAGTGTGAAGTGACGGCCTCTGTGCTGMTGGCTATTTGCTGGAAAGTCCATGGGGATCATCACACTGCCGTTCCTCACACCTGCCTGCCCTGAGCAGCCTCGAGTGTATTGGTGGCATGTTAAACTGCCAAGAGTGCTTGAGCAAAGAGATCTCTTCATGGCCAGCCACAGCATGGTTATGCCTCAGCTGAGGCTTCCTGGACCAAGGGCACAGCTCAAGTGTGGCTGGACCTTCCCAGGACCGGTGCATACAATCACTGAACTCTAAATTCAGGGAGAGCAAGATGCTCCCTGGAGGAAAATCATCATCACACTTTGCATTCAGTGGAGCTAAAATGCTATATACAGCTAAGAATTAGCTCCCCTATTGTTTCAGTTCCATGATGGTACATATATTCATAGCTGTGGTATGTATGTACAAGGCTAGAGATAGACATATATGGTACATTATAGTTCTTTATGCTCACATAATTTGGATGAGTAGCCAATCTAAATACAGCCATGGTAGTTTGGCAGATAATCATCTAATCTGTCTCAAAATACAATTTTGGTCTTAAAACTACCTCATTAAAGTGGCATCTTCTGACTCAACGAGCTCATCTTCTGTGGGTWCTTGGTGGCTTAGCTACTTACTTTAACGACTGGAGTTCATTTTTGCCAGTCATGCTATTGACAGTTCTTCCTGCACTCTGAAGAAGAAATCGGCCTGTAGAAGTGGCCTTTTGGGAAGATCTCTGTAGCCAGCTCAGTAATTCTTAGGTAAATTCACAAGCAATTGGAAACCCCTCCACACACCTCATTATCTCGGCAGGTTCTGCTTCCTAAAGCAAAAAGTAAAACTGTTATTTCTTGCACATGGATCAYATGTAAGAAAAAAAGCCAAATCAGAACAAAAAATGTTGTAATAAATTATTCACACAAGTAAATGACTTACACTCCTGCTCTCTTCAATGATGTTTTCATTTGAGAAACTACTCCTTGGCAGGAACAAAATGATCACAGCCTGTCCTCTGGCTAGAACACCTACAGAACTGCCTTGTGCTCTGCTGAGCACCGTGAACAACATTTTAAACAGTGCTCAGAGCAGTGGAGAACACTGCTCCATAACTCACAGGTGTGCTTGCCACAAGTGACAGTGGTAAGAAATTTCTGAGTAAAACAGCTTCAAGCACAACGAGCAGTCACCTCACGCCTGCAGAACAACACACATTGGTTCAATAATCAGAAAGGACAAAGAAAATAACCTTTCTTATATTAAAGCAGAGAACACTTTCCAGAACATCTCCATGAGTTACCATCCCTGAACTGTTCCCTGACCTCACAGTATGCATTGCGTTCMCATCCTTATTTCACATTTTCAAAACAATTTCAAAGCAAGTTCAACAGAGCAATAACATTTGACCAAATGTAACAGTGGATGAAGTCTGCTCTTCACATTTTCTGCAAGAAATCACTGAAGACATTGTAAACACATTTTGTGGCAAAATGATACACAGAAATATAAACAATAAAAGTGCAAACCTTGAATATATGGAAATATTTTATTATAGGAGAGAGGGGTAGATCCTAATTAGATAAAATGAAGAAAGCAGACAGAAAAGTGGGCCAGTAATGATGAAAACAGTGCAACTCAATGTATAATCCAGGTGATGGAATGACAGAAATGGACCAAGAAACAGATACATACCTAGAAATGTAAGCATCACTGTTGTGCACCATGTTTGTTAAGTTCCCATGGAAATTTGTGYTCCCCCTGTTAAGAGTCACTGCTCACTCCTCTCCTGCAGGCATTAAAAACACCTATTACAGACATGCACACAAACACTCAATCTAACACCTTTGGTAATAACTCAAGCATATTAACATGCCAGTGATAGCTGGCTTCAGTAGCATGCTTTTGTTTCAATAATAAGTCCCTTTGGGAGAGGTAGGCATCCTCAGAGTTTGGACATTTAAATTCTGAGTCCCCTGGATGTCTTATTCACAGATGAGTGCAATATATAGAGAACTATTTTTGTTTCAGTAGATTTTGGTGAKGCTCCTGATGTGCTGCTTACTGCATGAACAATAATTCTAACTAGAAATCATGAACAGTTATTTTAACTAAAACTTTACTCCTTTAAAGCCTATTTTCAGCCCATTTGACCATGGAATGTAAAGGAGCTGTTTGGAAATGAGTCTCCAACAAAAGCTAAGGGATTTTTGTTGATCATAATAAAAGCCCTCAAGAGCATGCATGCAGACAGGATGGGATGCGGTGCTCTAGAGGTACTGCAGACGGCAGCAGTTTAATTAAGGTTCTTTTCCACATGCTTTCATTCTGCTCTGGTTGATTGTTCTACCTTGTCTGTATGTTTCTGTTTTGAAGATCAGTTTATATAGTTACTTTCTTCTTGTTCCCTATTACTGTTYACAATATTTTTCACTAGCTTTGAGTCAACTTTCTTTCCTCCTTGTCATTAATTGAATAAAMAAACTTCTTTAAGGTTCTAGCTTTCTATCCAAAATTGGTACAAAATATGATTTGAGAGATAGATTAATTAGTACTATTTCTGCAACAACAGAAATAGTAGCACTAGGCAAAGCTGCCCTAATGAAAACAGAGGTTTTTGATTCAAGTTCTTTTAACTGCTATTTCACTGTCTGAGCAAAAGTTTGATTGTCTCTTTTGGTAGATATCAAAACAGAATAAAAGTAATAAAAGTTACCTCTATTCCAGGACTATAAAAATTGACAGAAGATTTATCTATGAACAGCTTGTTTTTGTAGATAAAACAAACACAGATGAGCTCTTAACTTAAATTCACAAGGTCTGCTTATTGCTTTAACAACTTACATTAGTCATTATTGGTGCCAGGTACCTAGAGAGAAAATGGAACTTTCCCCTCATGATTGTTTTAGAGGCAGAATAACAGACTAGGAACAAACCACTCCAGCTCTACTGCCAGAGAGGTTCTGGGTTTTTGGAGGAAAACTTTGGAGCAGTTAACATAGTCATCCACAGTGGAAAAAGAAACATACTCATAARCCCAAAAAACCAGGGCAGCTCTCCTAGTCTCAACAGGTGGTAGCAGGAGGTGGTTCTAAAAGGAAGTAAAATGCTTTAGTTTATTGCAGGAGTCCTTTTAATTTCGTGCTAAACTGGGATGGAGATGTATACCTAACTGAGGCTGCASGGATCTACATTTAGAACAATCTTTGATGAAAGGAAACCAAATCCCAAGCTCAGTGAAGTCAATGGCAACATTCCCACTGACTTCAACRGGAACAGGAGGTAGCCCAAAGTCATTAGAGAATTACTAAGAAGCTAAATTTATTTAAATGCAGATATTACAAACCTCTGTTGGAAATGGCTTTTCATAGAAGAGATTCCGGTAATAGTAAGAGCTGACTTTGATATTTCCATTCTAGCAAAAGTATTAGACAGCTACTCTGCTTAGCTCAAAATGTGCTTAAGTCATTAAAAAAACCAGGATACCACACCCAGTTTATAAAGCACAGATTCTTAATGAAGCCACTCTTTAAAGAGCTCAGACTGATTTTCACAGAGAGGAYTAGTTGCTAGAAAGCACAGACGTGAATCTAGAGAGGATTTTCTTGCAAAATGTGTATTTAAAAATCAGAAGACAGTAGTTTGTTGTTGCTGTTTGCACAAAACTCAGTGTGTTGCTGTTGCTGCTGGCTTTGCAAGTTGCATGTAAACAATGGGGAAAGATTCAAAACTTCTAATTAATAGACTATTGTTMTGATTAAAAGCAGCGAAAGTTCAGAGTTCTGTGTCCCTGAAAGGAAGGACATCTTAGTCCCTCRCTCTTTCCATAGGTGTAAAGGCACAGTATATGATAGAGCACCCATTTTTAGTTTGAYACATAAGCCTGCTGGTGGAGAACCACCATCAGTGATGACTGATAAATAGTCTATTAATAGTTCAATAGATGGTAACACTCTTGCAAAAGTAGGACTGCTTGCTGAAAAGATGTCACAAGGACGGCTGTGCAACCCCCAGAAACARCTCCTTTCTGGGCTTCGGGGTTTTTGTTTACTTTTCCAATTTTTCATATATTTCCCCAGCCAAAGTATAGATTAAAGTAATTTCAGGACTGCAATTTGAGGGATGCCATAACACTAAATTACACCCACTTAAATAATTACGTCTCTTTAGCTACAAATGATAAAATAAACGTATCATGTTTAGTGTGCGTACTTAGCATGAAGTCATACAGCAGTTTACATGCAGAGCCTTTCCCAAAGTAGCAGAGGGAAAAAAGTCCTTYTGGAAATCTTTACTATTACACTAACGTATTCGATTGTGGGAAACAATAACTCAAATGAGCCAAAGGTTACAGTAGTAAAATAAATGTAGTCAAATGGAATAAAAGCTGCATCTAGAAGGACAAGTTTCAATCTGCATACTTTATTCTCATTCTTAACATMATTTAATTGTTAAGAGGAACATGGCACTTGAATGATTGTCTTGTTCTGTTAGCTCAATGAACTTCCCTTTGTGTATTTGCCCTCTCAGAAYATATACAGCTAATGAAACTTTAAGTGTCCTTATTCAAGTGGGCTACAACAAAACAGAAAACATGTGAGATAAGGGGGGAGTAGACACTGTAGCAGGGGGCAAGAAAGAGAACAATTCTGCAGGCAAAAAAAGGTTACTCTACAAAAGGCAGTGGGGACTTCCTCACACTTTATTACCTGGCCCAAGGATAAGAAAGAATATTTTTGCTCTTATAAGAACTAACCAAAACACCATCAGAAGTCCCACCTGTTGCTGTTTTAAGTAACAGCACAGAATAGATTTGTCCCTGGCTCTCCTGTGTGTCCAGTCCATGGAAGATATCAGCTGTAGTTGTATTTATCCTTGAAGCCAGAGCCTTTTTGTCCAGCTTGTTGTTGCCCACAGTTTGGAAGTTGCCTGCCCAGAAGGTGGCTATGCACATCATCACAAATAACTCTCTTGCTCCCCAYTGGCTGCTGCACTCCTGTCTGCTTTGTAAAATATATTTGAAGATATATCAGAAACCAAAGGGAAGAGAACACTGGAAGAGTATTGATTGTTTGATCCWTGGGAACAGTTCACTCCCCTGACATTGAGTGCTGGAGATATATCACAGTCTCAATGTGACTCTGAATTCAGATCTGGATCCCAATTGGGCCAAAATCTRGTTAAATATTTGTGTTGGGTCATTTTAGTGAAAGACTTTTTTGCTGAAATTTAGGAAGAAAACTTGAGTCCATTTCCTCAAAACTGCCTTTGACATTTACAGTGCTAGTCTAGAGCAACATCCTGATTTAGGACTTTTAGCCCCAGGTAACTGGCTGAAACCTATGCCAATCCACAAGACCCRTGATGCCAGATTTTCTCCAAGCATAACTCCAGGATCAGGGTATTCACAAAATCAGCTGGAGCAACATGCTTCTGTCTTTTCTCCTATGCTTAGATCAGCAAGGGTTTGAGAAAGACACAGCTCTGTTCCTTGCCTGAAGGGRAATGACAAGTCAAAGCAGACGTGAGAAAACTGAAATTTGGGGGAACTAAGGGTAGCTTCAATTTAAATATTGCTTAAATGCATGCTGGTTAATTACCATCAGGAGAGTGAGAGAGGGATCAGGCATGGCCATGTGGCTCAGTGGTTACACACTGCCCCAGGAGGCAGGGGTGCAGTGCCACAGCAAGCAGGCTATGGCTATTAACAGCAGCTGTGGAGCTGACAGGACTATCAGACACCATCAGCAGCTGACAGGGTACTGGGGAATACATTTCATCCTGGGAATAAACACATGGCTATGTTTCCCAAACCTAGTGAAAAAACAATAAGAACCAAAAAAAGGACTAAATGTTTTCTTTTGTCCCCCTTCCACAAGGTTTTTTACTCTTGGATTTTAAAAAGAAAAGATAAAGTAATTTGTTCTGAAGAATGAAAACAGCTTTTGAAAAAATCTGCCCAGCTCTGCTTAATGTCCTGGAGAYGAAGGTCTCTGCAGAAATGGGAGTGACTGGGCAGGAGAA
Organism: Cardinalis cardinalis; assembly: GCA_014549065.1. Taxonomy (NCBI): domain Eukaryota; kingdom Metazoa; phylum Chordata; class Aves; order Passeriformes; family Cardinalidae; genus Cardinalis; species Cardinalis cardinalis. The sequence continues at coordinate 14,159,822 of JACDOX010000005.1, forward strand.
GAAGGGACACATCTACAAAGCCAAGCAGACTGCAGGTGAACATGCCCAAAATTGCCACTGGCATTCCTTCCCAGGAAAATGGTGGAATGCCCAAAGCATGGGCACAGAGGGGAGGAATGCTGACTGAGCACAAAAGACTTTGTGGTGCACAAGCAAAGTGGCATCCTCTGAAATACCTCCCCTGAGGATCATTACAGAGCTTGGGCAGCACAGGAGCCCAGGAGCCAGCAGCCAGCAGGGTTTCAGGCAATGGTGATGCTGGWTTCAAGGAGGCAAGTCTTTGCAGCACTGATGTCCTGCAACCAATTAAAACATCATCTCTAAGAGCATGGTCTTAAAGAAAATGTCATAAATGCCTAAAGTATAGTTAACATAGGATTTTAAAGAAGACAGTTTTGTAGTTATAAAAATCTGTATTTTTCACATAATTCAGTGCATCTTATCTGTTATCTTCAGTGAACTTCACAGAGTTCTTCTGTGATCAACAGCATCTCCAGATACAGGGAAATTATTGCTATATTTAATGACTGGTGAGCAAGGAGCCGAGAAATATTCATCATAATTTTTTTATGCACTTCATCACCAGCAAAGGGATATATTGAACCCTTATTTTAACAATAGTCTGACTCTGTTTCTACAGAGTCTATTGTATCCCTCAATGATCATCATTATTTACATTTTTAGATTCATTACTTCAGTCAGATTAATACCATTATATTTACTGTAAAAAAGTGTCTTGGATAGTATATAGACACCCTCCAGACCTCACACAGGTTTGCTTCAGCTGTGAGTCAGGGATATAGATGCTGAAAATAAATACTAGATATAGATACTATAGGCATGGACACAGCTGAAAACAGAAGCCAGAGGAAAGATATCCCAGCATCAGACAATATACTGCAGGTGTTTAAAATCTTATCTTTCTTATGAAGTCAGTCTAYTGTCCCTCCCATACACATTAATTTGGTCTAAAAGCCTGCAAAGCAAAGAGAAGTGCTGCTGCCAGCATTCCTGACAGGGTCCCAGCCATGTCAGGATTGYCTGGCTTCCTGCATAGTAACTCTCACAGGCTGCTGCCAGGAGGTTCAGCATTAGCACACGGCTATGGAGAGTTTGCACAGTTATTACTGTGTGCACAAGAAATGGGAGAGCCAATGTGATCAATGTGTTTTTCTCTATGACGCCTTGGTCTGACCTAGCGCACCTCCTTTAGCAAAGGTTGTGTCACTTGGGAAGTCAGTCGTGGAATTGTACAGCATGCAGGGCAGCCTCCYCTGGAGCATAATTTCCTCTCAATTCCTAGACATAGTTTACAATGCCCTTAAAATACCTTTCATGGAGACATGTGCAGAATATGTGGAGGYGATAGGTAATACATAGTTTGGATAATTCCTCTTATATCATGCCTTGCTTCTTCATTCTGTTCGAACCAAAGATTGTATATAACATTGGACCTCAGCAGATACATTTTGCTGTGATCTGATTTTATAATTTCCTCTGAGCTGCTCAGATACTAGCTGATGTCCATATCACAGTTCATGATCCATTACTAGGGGCAATTGTGGAGTTTTCTGGCCCTTTCCCCCTGACCTCTGGGATTTACAGTATGTGAGGCTGGGCTTCAATTTTTTCTGAGATTTTCTTAGAGGGCTCTCTCCTGCAGCTTATTCTGATTCTGCAAAGGGATGAAGGATGTCCCAGACCAATTTGAATCATGTCCTACTGCTCTAAACTTTGATGGTCCGATCACTATGGACCCTGTGGAGACATGGTGCATAGCATCCATGCAAGTCTCATTATGCTTGGAATATGACCACACTTGTCTTCCCCTTCTTGGCTTCCCAAGAAGCCAAGAGGTAAGAGCATGTATTCTGAGCATAACACCTTCAATTCCCTAAGAGAGTTTTAAAGGAAGATGAAATCTAAATTTACAGCTAAACAACAGATATTCTGTGACACGTRCCACCTCCTTCCTTCATGTATTCATTAAGATACTTAAACTCTATATAGGAGGATCTAACAAAATGTACCTTGAAAAGTCATTAACACTGCTCAGAGGAATTCTAAGTAGGAAGAAAATTGAAGCAGATTTGAGAAACCACTTGTTGAAGCCGGTTTTTACAGCTCAACTTGAAATGTGATATAGGGCTTTGTTTTATATTTATTTGTGAGGGCTTGGTGCATGCAGCCTGTGCCTGTTCTCACTTGTCCATTCACTGAATCCCTATTGCTTGGTAGTRAGAACCACAACATCTTATGCTTACAAACATTGCAAGTCTTCAGATAACTTCCTTCCAAATTCCCTGAAGCCTCATCTAAAATGGATCAGTTGTTATCCCTTACACAAGTGTAGTATTTATTGACTTGTTTTTGTTCTTTGCTATCTAAACCCAAAATCACACCAGCCAGCACATCAAGCAAAGAAAAGGTAAAGAAAAGGTCTAGTTCCTGTGCATGGATTGTTATACAACCCAAACTGTTCTCTGTTTTGTGAAGATCATTTAAAAATGAGGAGTGAATAAGAGAAGTAAAAACACAAAGAAACTACAGGATGTGATTCATAAAAATCCCACATCTCCTCTATATGCTCACATAGTCTTTGAAAAARTAAATAAAAGGTTTTGTTGTTTAGTAATGTTCCAGTAAGTAACACACATGCCAGAGAACAAGCAAGCTCAAAACAATGAGCTAAAATTAGAAGAGGCAGATTCAGCATCTGAAGTCRCAAATACACACACACTCTAACTTTATAATATGAAGGCATCTGGAAGAAATATAGTCACATGGACAGTCTGGGTGCTGGCATAAGGACTGTAGCTCTGAAGATTTTTCCGTCAGCTACAAGCTCTTCATGGATCCTCAAGCAACACTTTAAAACCTATCTGCAAAAAGAGGCCATGACTGGACTGCTTCTGTGGCTGCTGTGAGTGTAAAACCCTGGGTGTTTACAAGGAACTTGGATTTTTGTGTTGAGTGCCACTGAAATAAAGTTATTTCTTCAAACCACTCAGCCGTAAAAAGTGCTCAAGAGTAATTCACTTTGGGCCAGTTTGCTATTCAGAGTAGGTCTATTCCCAACTGAAATCGAAGAAAAAGAGACATGGYGTACCCTAGTACTGACCATTTGTCAGCACTTCAGTATCAATAAAACTTTTTTCTCACAGGTTTTTTTCTCTTAACTTAAAAAAAAGTTCTGCACAGCAAATGCTTGCTAGCCATGATCAATGCTCAGCAGACCTTACCAGCTCAATCAATAAACCACTTACATTTCCATAGAAATCACAGAAGACATGTTCAACAGCAGCAAGAAGCAGCAAGTTCTACTAAGAGCATGTGACAAGGACTGCTCTTCCATGATGTGCCATCAAGCAATAACCAGAGGGAGAGTTACTTACAGCAACCATGGCTATGGACAAATCTTGGTATTACAAAGAGGATTCAGGTGAAGCTGTCTGATGCCACTCTAGATTTACATTTCTGGTTCAGATACAGGCCCTAAAGGAGATAACATGAGCTGTCATGTTATCATTTCTGGTTCAGATACAGGCCCTAAAGGAGATAACATGAGCTGTCATAGGTCAACCTATGAGCTGTCATAGGTCAACGAAAGATTTCATTGCAAAGCAACAACACTACAGCGTGATGACACTTCTCATGAAATAATTTGCTGGACATTTTTAAGGAGAACTGGAGTACACATATTCATTTTAGAAGTTATCCAGCACTTCTTGCTTTTTACAGATGTTGCTGCAGCTGTTAAATTATGTACTCCCAGTACAAACCCAAACACSCACTGCAGGTAGTAGCTCAAAAGGAGCCAGGACTGGCTCCTTCTGCCTCAGGTGGCAAAGACAGAACTGCTACACATCAGCTGTAGTGACAGACAATACACATTTACATTTCAGCTGACATAATATATATTTCTATATCATGATTTTGAAGGGAGAAGAGAGGCAGCTGAAAATGAGAGAAATCAAGTGCAGGATTATTTATGGGTTTGTTTTCTAAGAATCAATTTTTATTTTTCCTATCGTATTCAGTAGGTAGAACAAAGAATTGTCTGATTTATCCCTGCTTGTAGGTYAAATTAACATTAACTAGACTAGATTAATTATAGACTAGACTCTAGATTATCTACAGATGTTCCAATAAGGTTTTCAAGACTAGATTACCTAAAATACAGAGAAAAATATTAGACTTTCAGTGGTTGTGTTGCTTCAACAGCCAGAGTTAAAGAGCAGAATTCAGACAATGACTAGAAAGTTGAGAAGAAAGTATCACAAATTAAGGAAATTATCCTCTGAGTCTTTGTTCCTGTGTGGAGTCTGGCAGAATTGCGTGCAGTCAGGCTGGGCCTTGGTCACAGCTAGTGTAGATACTCTGAATATGGAAAACAAACCCATACTGCTTTGGAGAAACATAAAGATTTTTAATGTATGCTTTTATCCTGATTGATTGATTGATTGATTGATTGATTGGTATTTTGTTTTGATAACAACTAATAACTTTATCACAGACTAATCTTAAATTAGATAGCTAAAGAACGATGCATTCAAATGCTATAACCATCTGAACGGTGTAAAATTATGTTGTTTGTACATAAAATATACCACAAGATAGGTAATTTACTATCTCACCAGGAATTTTCTATTCAGTTATTAAAAATCTATGAAGATTTTCCTGTGACAGCCATTAACAGGCTGGGTATTTTTCAGTGATATGTGGACAGAGAAGTTCAGCCAGAAGAAGCATACAAGCTAAGAATATAAATTTTGCACAAAATCCTGGATCCATGCCCTTATTCAGCTTCTACTAAAGTACAGAATTTCATTTTGGGCTTTCGTTGAACCTGTTCCCTTTTACAGGCCACCCCAGAAAAAGAATTGTGAACAAGAATTGTGAAACCCTACTTTACAAGTCTCCAGGAGGCCTGTAYGAATAAAGTACTGTACCTGCACACCATGACAGCAAAGGTAAAAACTAAACTTTTCACTTTAAAAAGAAACAAATAAACAAAAAGGATTTCTAGCMCACTGAAACCAAATTCCATAATTTTAATATCCTTCTGCTTTTATTTGGCAAGGAAAACGGAAGGAAATAAGGGAGAAGAGCAGTGGCTCAGCACATATTCACTCAGATTTACCTCGCTATTTACCCTTTCTGACAAAGAGCCATCCAACTCTTGCTACTTCTTTTAAAACTGCCAATATAAAGAAAGATTTTTTTCCTTGGGAGGAGGATCTCCAGGGGAAGCAGTGAAAAAACATGAGAGGAGGAATCTGAAAGAATTCACTCCCACCCATCTACAGGAGATTCCTAGAAGCATTTTCAGTCTGAAGGTTTCAAAAAAATCCACTCTACTTCTCAAAGGAAAGGTCCATTCTGGCAGGTTGATTTTAAAGCAGCAATGGTGTCTAGCTGGAATCTCTCACAAGGTTGGAATGTTAGAAGTAGACCCAGGAGAGAGGTTTTAATGTACCAAATGCAGGTGAGGCAGCCAGAAAGACAYGATGAATGCAATTTATCCCAGGGCTCTGCAATTTATCACAATGGAATCACAGGAAACAAGCGAAACAGAGAAGTAGATAGATAGACTGGATAGACTGAGATTCTCCGTGCATGGAACTTCTTTGAAATATGCCAAGGAGATTATATGTTACATGTTCAGATTTTCAAACAGTATTTTATTGATGGAATAGAGCTGTGTGTTTGTAGGTTTGGGGTCCTTTTCCCCAGAAAAGGAAAAGATGTGTTATTCTGAAGAATGAAAAAATGCCAAAATTATAGGATGCTGTTTTTCTTCACTTGGTTTTAATCTCCTTCTGGAACAGCACTGGATAYGTGCCAGGAGGTAGGGGTTTCCATGTGCAAACAAAGAGCCTGTACTTCCCAGCTACCCTCCTCTCTGCTCAGTTTTCACGTTCAGGTGCATGAAGCTCCACACACAGAAGCAATTTCAAATTAGTCTGTGAGCTACTTTTGACAATGTGCAAGTGATCAAAACGTGCTCACAGCAAACACACTCCTTCCTCACTCCTCTGCTTTTGTGGGTGCCTTTCCCAAAACAGGTCTGTTCTGTCAAGGTAACAGCTCTGAGTTTTACAGCAGCAGCAGGGCTGGAGCAACACCGCGACCCAGAGCATTGCTGCACAGTGCTGGGTATTCCCCACCGCCCACAAAGCAGGGGCCTTGCAGCTTTCCAAACAGTGCATGTACTATTTAAATTGCTTCACTGGGAGGAGAATTATGTGTTCTGCAACGCCTCAGGACAATGAGCCAAAGGAACTATAGAATATGAGCTTGGTGTTAGAGCTGGAGCTCTGCAATGCTCTGCTTTGTGTGTGTTTTAGCCTGCTATGAAACATTACTTTTACATTAACGTTTGTGGTTCCTTTTTATGCACTCCAGCTTCACCATGCTTCCCCCTTTATATTTTAACAGTCAGAATCCTGTGATCCAACCAGGGTGGCATGTTCAAAGCTCCACTTCTTTTTCACACTGATTAAAAAATAAAACAGGCAAAAAAAACTCCTCAGAGTATTGAACTAGCTTACTTCAAATAGCTTTTATTAACACTAGGACAAGACTATAGCCAAAGAATTATACAAAACACAAAACAAAAGGGATTTTAACAACTTGATTGAAGACTATTTCACGCCAATCCAATGCTCATATATCTATAATCAACAAAGTTCTGGAGCACAATATTACTTAACATTACTCATTGGATACTTGCAGATACAAAAATGTATCAGGAATTATAACAATGGTTCCTTTTACTCTTATGGAAATATTACTATCGAACTTTAAAAATGTTGCCCTTTGGGTCAGTCCYACTGATGCTTTATCCTTTAGAATCTGCTCTGCCTGGAAAGACAAATTACAGATAAACTTTCAGAACTCTGAGCAAAAGGACTGKTTTTTATCATGGAAACAGATAGCAACATCAATTTCCTACGAAAAAAATAGACATTTCAGCTGTGTGTCCCTAGACCGAAAAGTCAGTCTTGTAAAAACCCATGGCAGTAAGCTTGCTTTGAAAACCTCAGTTATGACTTCACCAGGTATTGCTTTATGCTTTCCTACTGCATCCTAACTTGGAATATTAAGCCAATCATGAAATTTAAAATAGCAGTAAACCAAGCAGCAAGAGACATGAGTATGAACCTGTTCCCCTAACACACGACGTATATACGCTCAGGAAGCCGGCAGAATAGATCCAGCAGAGTCAATTTTCCTTCAGACAGACTTTTCTAGGAGCAGAACTGGCACTTCATATCAGAAAATATTATGTGGGGGAAAGCTCAGATCTTTTACCTGGGCTTTTTATATAGATTTGGCTGAGTGCAGAGTTCGGGTTCCTCCTCTAGCTGCCTCCCAATTACCCAAAGCCTGTTAGAGGGATTTAAATGGTCTTTGAATCAGGACATCCCATGGCTCTGCTACTGCAAATGTGCCTCTGGCCATGCAGGCATTGGAAAAAAAGGGGGAATGTGTGGAGATCTTGGCACAGAATCCTTCTGACTACACAGCACCAGTGCCACTACTTGCATGCATCACTTGTCTTTAGACCATCCCCACAGAAGCATATCTTTGTCACAAATCACAGCCCTTATAGATGACAGCCCAGCTCCCAGAGTGCTAATTGACATCCAAAGAGCAGTATATTTGATGGTGCAGAACAAATTTATATTTTGCTGTAATCTATGCTAACATTCTTAACCACAGAGCATGGCACTGGAGCAGGATGAAGGATTGTGCAGAAGAGGCATAACTGAGAGTTGCTGGAACATCTATCCTTTTTGGTCTTCACTTTCTGTAGTGTGTGATTTACTAGTGATTAGAACTGAGCTAGTAACAAGATCTCATGGGACAAAACCCTTTCGGATCAAGTGAAAAAATGACATTGTTAAAATCAAAATGGGTTTCTTTTGAGGTTAGAGAGGAATGTAAGTTTCACAATTTCTTTTTTTAACAGTCAGCAGACAGCCAGCTAAATAGTACTCTTAAAATACTGCTGCAGTTTGGATCTGTTACAAAAATGAAGCATTTAATTGCTGCGAGAAGCGGCAAAGATAAGCTATTCTCATTCCCACACCAAGGGCAGGGGAATCTGTCAGAAACTAAACCTTTTTCAGATGGTTTYCTATGTGTTACAAGGGTGAATTCAATTACAGGTACAAAAACAAAGCAAGTGACATGACAAAGAAAGATCTTAAATGATTATTTAGAACCCAAACTCCTTCAAATCCAGGACAAAAAGCAAGTAGCAGAAACTTGATTTAAGAGAGATCCTTTCCTGTGGCAGGTTCCACACACCACATCCCCCCTCCCCAGGTACATATTCTGTTTTACTTCCACATAGAGTCTGTAAAAAAAAAGTATAATGGTTCACAAAGCTCTATTGTGACCTTTAAAAATAAAACAACCATGCACTGCTGTGCTTCTGGAAAGGCCACTACTGAGGAAAAAAAAATTCCCCTATCAGTCATGTTATGAAGTGTCTGCTGGGGGCTGAAAACTTCTTGGGCAAACGCACAGTACACACAGCACACATAGTGACTGCTGCTGCTGCTGCTGCTGCTGCTGCTGCTGCTGCTTAGGAGAGAAAATAGCCAAGCCAGGTTCACATCTGCATGAGTTTGGGCATGCTGGTGGGACAGAGGGGACATTTCCCAAAGAATAGGTGCTTGCTGAGCACCTCCTTGCCCCTGCAAGCTAACAGGAGTTAGTTGTTTTACAGCCATCAGTGCCTTTGGAAAAGTTCCCTCTAATTCTTTGTCCCAGACACATTGCCCTGAAAGTGTCCTGCTGTCTGTCTACAAAAATTAGTCAGTCTCTACATTCTTGTTCTCTACAGGACCTCTGGTGTTGGCTGCAGTAAAACCTTTCTAATATTTCATCTCCGGCTATGACTCTCAGCTTTTCAGAGAGGCTGCACTTAGATAAGACACCAACCAAAATAGAGAGAAGCTCGTTTTGCCACTTAGATTCAGCCTGCAGCATGTTGTTGACTTTTTTGCAAAGTAAAGGCATAGCCATCTTTATTTGCATAAATTTTTCCATTTCTTTTATGATATTTATTTAAGATAGCTTAATGATTTTACTTTTCTCAGATTCACTTACTTGGAATTAGCTGCTTCATTTGCACTGAAATAAAAATTAGGAAGGTTAAAAAAAAGGGAATAATTCTGTCATCTTTACACTGGCACAATTCCCAAAAACTTTGATTACCTGCTAGAAATGTTGCCTGAAAAGAGATCATACAATCAAGCTGCAAATTATATTAAAACCAAATRAGCATATACAGAATGCCTCCACAGAATCCAAAAATGAAGTGCAAGACACTCATGAAGATTTCAGCAGTTCTGAGATTTGCTGTTCATCACTGTTCTTACTCCAGCCCAGGTAAGAGCCTTAAGCTGGATAAAAAAAAAAAATTTCTTATCTCCTGAGTCACGTCTCTTTTTAGGTTTCAGTTTGTACTATGAACTGAAGGAAGAATACAAGAAAAGTACAAGAGAAGCACAGTAATACAAGAAAAGCTCAACTGAGCTTAATACTTCGTTCCTAATGCTAGAGAAGAAAATTAACTGGAGCAAACATGTTACTGGGAGCTGCTGCTGAGGTATCTCTCTTTCTGGTGGTTGGTGACTGGTGCAGGGGCAGAGCACAAATTACTTCAGGATTCCCCCACGAGACAGAGATTTGCTGCCAATGGCAATGGCAGCCTGTGGTGGAGGTGCTGTGGGATGTCCTTCTGCCTGCCTGCAGCCCTTGTACCACCAGGACCAGGCAGAGGGTCACCCTGGCTCTGAGTGCTCCCTGCTTCACCTTCCCCATGGAACCACACACAGAAACCACCCTCATCCCATCTTGTTTATGCATTTCAGCTCAGTTTTAGATGTAATCTAAGCTCAGACATAGGTATTTTGGCATCCAACTTGAAATATCTGGGACTGAATTTTCAAAGGTGTCAATCTCTCTAGCCTAGTGGGAAAGGTCTGTGGGAGACATGAAACTTTGATGTCTCCTCAAAAATTGGAATTTTTACATTTGAAACACACAATTCATGCATCTTTCTGAAATTCTTGCAATCTGTTGTTGAATCCAGTTAAAACTGGGCAGTTTTTAAGAGTGTCTATGTGAATATTTCCCTAGAACTATGACTAAAATTGCTGGAAGATATTTTAACTCCAGTCCATGGGGAGCTATTGACAGTAATAAAAAATACTGTGAGAAGAAAACAGCAGCAAGTGAAACTGCCCTCTCAGAAAGCTCAGGTCTGCTTTGAAGGAAGTGTTGATATTCACCATAAGCCTCAATCATTTCCCAGAGGGCTGTAAGATGCCTAGGAATGACATAATCAAAAAGCAATGGTGTTCTTGACTTAAAGGGGAAAAGAAAAGCAGGGGCTGATCCATCTCCCATCGAAATCAAAGAGGACTTTGCTGTGGACTTCAGTCAGAACAGAGTTCTGGACACAATCTGTGTGCAGTTTATTAGCACACTTGTTTATCCAAACGATCCTAACTTCAACCAGCAGCACGTCTAGATATCTGCCTGGGACTACATCTGTACAAATGTGTGTGAGTTTATAATGTGGTTTAATTCAAATTATTCTGGCATTTTCAAAGCATTTTCAGCTAAAAAAGACAGCTTTAGCTGATTTGCACCCCAGAAGACATACTTTGATTGGAAAAGCTTGGAACTCACATTTCAGGTTGCAATTCATATGCAAGTTTATGCAAACTAAGGACACAAAGAGACTTTAGGGTTAATTTTAAAACGTTACTATGCACTCAATTAAAATTTTTCAGCCATGACTTCAAAATGTGAAAAGCTCTACAAATTACTCAACTCATCAGCTATAGCCCTTGGTTTCCTTGAGGTGAATTTTCTTTGATGACCATAACAAAATTGCAGTAAATGGCAAGTAAGATTGCCATCAGAAGTCTGCTGAAAATGCAGGAGGAACTYCTGATTGCTTTAGTCATGTGAACAACCCCTTCAGAACAGCCCAGAGTCAGGCAAGGTGGCTTACACCAGGAGTTAATTTAGCCTGATGGGACTCTTTGCATTACTAAAACAAGCATGGTTTTGGCTTGTAAATGGGGGGTAGAATTTTATTTCACTTTCTGAGGGTCAGAATTTTATTTCCCTTTCTAAGGGGTATACATTCATTCCAGAGTAAACCTTTCAGAATAAAAGTTTACTTCACATTATAGGAAATGACATCCCTTTTTTTAGATTTCCCTTTTCAAAGCATGCCTCAGATTTCTAACTTGTAGTGGAGAGCTTTGGTATAAGTAATAAAAGTCTTTAAAATTAAAATGCTAATCGTAAACAAACCCAAATGCATGAAAGATACAGTCTGACTGCATAACAAAAGAAAATTATATAATTCTATTTGAGTGAAATCTTTCATCTTTGATTTACAGGTTTGAGTCTGCCTATAACTGAAACCATATTGTTCCATATCTTTCATATCATGGCCTTCCCCAAAATCTTGTTTTAATTAAGGTTCCTTTCAGATTTCAGWATAAAAAGCATGACAGTCTTCACTTATGGCTTTAATATATATCCTTTTTTTTCTTATTTGAATTTGGCAAATATATAAAAAATGAACATCACTTGCTTTTAAAAGCTGAGCAAGCTATCAAATACTGCAAGCTGAATACTTCCAGGTATCTCCTGGGGTTCATTAGGTGAGAAGGTTGTAAACAAAATAAAAGTTACTGTAGCAGAGTTTTGTTCATTTGAAGTACTCTTACATACATGCCCCATTTCTCTCCCTCTCTCTGACAGTAAGGCAACACGTGTAACAGTTTAAGCGTTCATTTTCAGCTAAAGGCACAACTCTATGTAACGTTCTCAAACATGGAATTAAACAGCTAAAGTCACATTGCAGGGAGATCTTGCTGCACTTCGGGGATCTAAAATAAAGCCTAAACCCTTTGAAGCTTCTTAAGCAACATCAGTTCTCTTGGTGCAGGACTACATAAAAGAATCAGTTGGTATTCACAACACGACCTGTAAAAAACACTCCCACACAACCTCCACAGAAACACCTGAGCYTCAAATGAGCTGCACGCAGTTACTGAAGGTCGCTGCTTTGGAGTCAGAACGCAGAAACATTTCAGAACAAACCAAAAACACGTTTGAAAAACTATCCATACTTGATCTCTGCTGCACATATGGTGAGCGCTACTGTCAACTACAGAGGGTACAGCACTTTTTCTTAAAGGCAAAAGATCATTTTAGAGAATCGTGAATGTGTTTTTATGATAGAAAAGATTACATGAAATGGGGAGGGATGGCCAGGAATAGGGAAGGGAAAATAAAGCACCACCAAGCACAGTAGTTCAGGGGATTTATAGTACAATAAGAAGTGCTTTCCCTTTAGCTAAAATCCCTCATCATAATTTAAACGCTTTTCACTTATTCAGCTAAGAATTCATTACAGGAGGTTAAAAAATGGCACATAAAATAAGGGTGGGGGTTTTTTTCTTCATTACACGGAGCAAAGAAAACAAATTCTATTAACAATTTAACACGGTATGAAAAAAATTATCCAGTAAAAAGTGTCAGAAAGTGATTCACGGAGTTCACAGAGTATGTYGCTGGCTGTTGTATTTCTCATATCTATAATCTATCATGTAGAATTTTGCAATACTCTATTTCACAATTTGTGTTGGTGAGTGGGTCAAACAGCATTAAAAAAGCATGCTCTGGGCTCTTTCTCCCAAGTCCCTTTTTCTGTAACTCTAGAATTGTGGCGGTTACATTTAAGGAATCTTTCAGGCTCTTTCAAGTCCATCCAAAGAGCAAGTGAAGCTGCTACTCTGAGTTTTGTGCCCAGTGTTTATGTTCCATCTGATCTGTGCCACCCAAGAAGCAGACAAGACATGTCTGAGGGTGCTTTGGGGGATACACAATGATGTCACCCACAGGAAATATCAGGGAGGACTTGGCACTTCACAAGGCTGGCTCTTCTTCCATGGGCTCACCAGCAGCTCTGTAAAAATAAACAGGCAATCAGAATTCGGCACAAGAGTACACAATGACATTGTAGATTTCCATGCATAATCAAAGCTGATTTTTCAGCTCTCTCAGATGTTTATTTGTGTTATTCAGCTATCCATAAATAGAGTTTCTTTCTTAGGAAGTATAAACAAATGTCAAGTGGAAAAACATTTTAGATCCAAGCAATCACCAAAAATGTTCCTGTTTATATTAAAATATGTCAGAATATTTTATAACATTTTGTCAAGAAATGTACATGCTTTGTGTCAACAGAATAAAATAATTTAATGAAAAAAATAGCTGTGATAGTTATATTTTACAAGCTTTTGGAGCTAAAAATACATGCATTTATTTTTTTCAGGCGCACACCATTAAAGCAAAATTGTTCACTAGTAGCCAGGAAGTGTTCCCTCTGAGGTTCCTCTCCAGTCCCCTAATTTTTGATTTTGTATATTAATAAATGTATTGCCTGCCTTCCTGCAACTTTTGAGACTAAATCCTGAACCTGATCAGCAGATTGCTATCAAAGAAAAAGGATCTAATAATTATATAAAATCAGATTATATCTATATCTTTTATATGGAAACCTCTGGGAAATTATCACCTTAGGCAAGATGAGTTCTCTAAGACAACCAATAAGAAAATGATGAGGACACATATGCTGAGCTGATTTCAAGTTTTGCAGTTCCTCATGTCTGATAAGCTACTGCACCTGAGGAAAATGATGGCAATTATAAAATGGGAAGCTTCTGAGATCATGGAGAGACTTCACTATTGAAGGGCAAATAATTTGGACAGAAACCATTTTTCATCTCAGTCTGTCAATCTTAAGAACTACTTTAAAATAGTAACTTCAAGCAATTTTGAAATCAGGGGAGAAAAGTAAATGTAAATTAATAAATGAGATGTTTACCAGTTAATTCTTGTAAGCCAGTATAATAACTGGCTTCAGTGAAACACTCCTCAGAAAGCACAAATTCATGAGATCACATAAAAAAAAAAAATAAGGGGGGCTTGCTTGGGCTTTGATAGTTTATTCAGCAAGGACGCCAGAGAATTTTAAATTATATCTGGAATTTATTAAAGCCTTTCCCAATGAAAAAATCAGCAGTATGTCTTTAAATTATTTTTATACAGGTTATTCCTTTCTGATTTGGAATGATCACTGATAGTATGTTGAAAAATATGTCAGGTGAATGACATGTGGAAAAGATGACCTTTTTCAGACTAATCACTTTCCAAAGGGTATAAACTCTAAAAGATGATTGATTGATAAATCCCAAATCTTTAGTTCCTCACCACATGGTGGAGGATGTTTCCTATGTACAGTAACCACGGGGGYTCCCTCATTCCTAAGCAGTGAGGTGAAGCCRCCTTGCACTCCCTCATTTCCCCCTTTTCCTTTGTCCTGGCTTGCAGCAGAGAGCACACAGCGGCAGCCAGGGTGAGATGGAGCCCTGCCTGCTGCTGAGGTGCTCAGGTGCAATAAAAGATCACACACCAGGTGAGGAATTTGTAGCTTGTGTTGCTGTTGTGTTGACCACACACTTCCACTCTGGCATAACAGAGAGGGTCAATAAGCCCTTGTTAAACATCCAGAACCTTATGGGTCTGTCTGGAAAGGAGATAATYTGGAAGCATATGACAGCTCAGTTTTTAGGTTCTGCAAATGAGAAACAATATATGTCAATAGATTTCAGGTGGTGATTGGCAGATCAGGAAGGAGTGAAGCTCTGGAAAACCTCTGGAAGTGAGAGTAGGATTTGGACTATTCATAAGAACCTAGGGAAGCAGTGCATGCAACAGTCTGCTCACATGTGTTTGACTTCTGGGACTGACATTCTCATGAACATAGTACAGTTGAGGATCTTATATAGAACTTCTTTCACTGGGAAATTTTTCACTGACAAAGATGCTCCTGAGGGCTAGGAGTAGCCCTCACTGATCTTGAGTGTTATATTCTAACATATTCCAATATATTCCAACAACAGGGCAAAATTCTTCACCAGCCAGAACGTAAGTACTAAAAATAATTTTTACACGTAAGTGCCAGGTGCAAGGTCCTTTTTAGGAAAGGGAGATAAGGTTAGAGTGCCATGGCAATCTAGATCTTTTCTTGTAGTCTGGGTACAGTCTTCTTCAGTCTCCTTTTGAAGACTTATGTGTATGCTTTAACTTCATTTYATTAGTGTCAGAGAAGTCACTGGATTTATCCAATGGTTTATCATTAAAAACATTTATTTTTATGAGATAACGCTTAGGCCTTAGGCTAGAGTTTTGTGTGAGAGCCAGTACTGTTTTGGGGCCAAAGGACAGAGAGAAAAACACTGTAAATTMCACAGCAACTGAGCAGAGAATCAATACATACCCATTCTGACAAAATCAAAAGTTGTCAAAAGAAAAATCGAGGGGGCAGAGTCTGACAGGCCAAATTTGTGTTACTTCAGCTTTGTCACTGTGAGTTTCATCAGTTCAAGTCAGTCCTTCTTGTAGCTGACAGGAAGCTGGCATAAAAACATAACACAGGCAGAACCCCCATCCCACACTGTATGCTCAGAGCAGTTCCTCGAGATGCAGCTGTGAGCTCAGGTCTGATCTAAACCAATTCCACGCAGTCAGCAAATTCAGAAAGACACCAATTGAGATCGCAATGATTATAGAACCACAGCTGTGATTTTTCTCTAAGGCTTCATTGTGGCTCATTTAAACTGCAAGTTCCTAGGAGCTGAGCCCTCCTGCATTCACTTTACTTTGGTGCGCTGTGAAGAGTGTTCATCTCTAGCTCTCTATATGTAGAATTCTGASTATGGCAGAATGAAATAATCTCTTTGCAATTAATGTTAAACAAAATTATGCAAAATAAATAGATGAGGCAAAAATTTAATCATAGGGATAAAATCTGGCAAAACATGTGACATCTTAAATACTGTTTTGTGGCAATAAAGAATAAATATTATTTACAAGAAGAATATTAAAAGTAATTGATATCTACAATTTTTTAAAAAAGTAGTATTTAAGAACAGATAAACTCTGTACATCACCCAAAAAAGAAAATGTTTCTCTTACCTTCTTTTTTAAATGAGCATTACAGAAAGTCCTCTTAGCTAAATTATCACACACACAAAAATAAAAATTCAAGGTATGTTTCCAAGGTAGAAACTGAACAAAAGATAGATTTTTCTGGCATGGTATGGCTATTTTATGCCATAATCTGTTCCTAATTTAACTCAGCTGTCTCAGGGAAGATGGTTGTAATTGAAAAGTGATCCTCTGGTAGCAAAGAGCTGAGGAGAAAGAGAATACATTTCTACACCATGAAGGTGATTTGGGGAGTGTCTAAAGAGGTTATATAAGACATCCTGAGTAAGTATATATCCTAGTAAAAATGGACTTAGTATGGATCAAAGAGAAAGGAACTAAAAGTAAAAAACCATCCTAGTTTAAGAGCAGAATAAGGTAACTACATATATACCCTCAAAAGAGGAAATAACACCCAAACAAGATAAATTAAATAAAATATAAACTCTGGCAAGTTAAATGCAAACCCTCAATGAAGCAAACTAAAGGAAAGTCTGAAAAGCAACATATTAACGGCATAAAAGATAATAATAAAAAGATCTTTCAAAATACATCAGAGGAAATGATCAAAACATAAAAGGAGCATCAAGGAAGGTAGACCGCAAAAGTAAAATGAACTATTTATATCTGGGTTCACTAGAGATGTGTCAGTGAGATTTTATTACTTGCAGATGAACTATCCTAAACTGAATCAGTGCTAGAACAAATCGATACACCAAACATTKCCAAATTTCTAAGAGCAGATGATATTTGTCTGCTAAGTTCCAGGGAAATATGATTAGGATGTTGTTAAAGAAATAGTTATTGAGCATATTCTACAGCTTAACTCAGCAAGAGGTAGAGAAGGCAAGAAAAGCAATTCCCCTTTTGGAAACCACAGGAGGTACAGCAAGCCTGTATGGCAAAATTGAAAGCAGCTACAATCAGTGATGGAATTAGTAGGCATTCAGGCAACAGTCATTTGGGTAAGAGTTAGGTCTTAACACTTATAAAGATGGAAATCCTTTCAAATTTATTAAAAGTTTCTGAAGGAAATTAGGGAAGAGGGATCAAGTGATTTTCCTCTGAAAAGTAGGTCTTCCAAAAATTTTATCCAAGTGCTTAGAAGAACCTTGGTTGTTGAAAGAAGGTCCTTTCACAGATTGACAATACAACAAAAGCAGGAATCATAGAATAATATTGGTGGATTTTCACCATGGAGGAATTCTCCAGAGCGTCTCAAAAAGACTAGGCAGACTACAAGTAGATTTAGGTGATAATGTTTGCTGATGACACCAAATTGCCAATACTACTCAGCTCTAAGGCCCATAGCAGCATTTCTGTATGCAGAAGAAGGCAAACAGCATAAACACAGAATACACAAAATGAGGGAGGACAGCTTTAACTGTTTTAACAGTGATGGCTATGACTGAGAGCTTGGAGTTAATGGTAGAGGAGCAGAAAGCCACAGAAACAAAACATCCCCAGTATTAGCTACTGTGTAAATTCACAATGTGCCCAGGACCTGGAGTCATGCATGCAGCTTTTACTCCATCTCAAAGAAACTACAAAAAGCACAGAGAGGAGCAAAAATCATCAAAGGTAAGAAATTATTTCCATACCAGCAGGAATACAGAGTCTTGAGAAGCTCAAGCCTTTTAAACCAGATATGGGTCAAAGATTATGAGTAAGAAAAGAGTGGTTTTCGCTCTCACAGTACAAGACCCAGGGATTTCCCAATGATTTTATTGATTAATAAGTAAAAGCAGTGTGATGCTTAATGAGGCTGTGGGGTTCACTACTCAAGTGCTTACCCAGAGGTGTAAGCTGGCTCAAAAAGGAAAAGTTTATTCCTGTGTATGTATCCTCAATGCTTTTACACAGGATGGGTCAGATAGAGCAGCTAAGATCTATCAACTCACTAGGGCAAGGCTGGCTCTCAGCCTCCTCTACTCCTGGTTCTCTTCCTTATGAGAAGATGAGAAGGTGAGCAAGGTAAGAGTGTAGGCTGACCCGGGAAAGCTGTTCTGCAGCTCCTGAGCCTGGAGGGGATTGGAAGCCCTGTGGGGTACGGCCAGGCATGTGCTGTGCACTCAGCACAGCTGAGGTAGATATCCAAACAGTGAAATGCTGAATGAAGCTTTATGAGTTGACAGACAAATATAGCAAGTGACCCTAAAGGGTAGCTAGCTGTACCCCATGATTCAACCATTTGCTCTAGTATGTAATATAATGCAATTTGACTGAAACTGCAACTGGTAGCTCTGTAACACTGAGAATAAAAATTATACTTTGTTTTCATTTCCATTTGAGTAAAATCTATGCTCAGCTGAACCAGAGCCATAAAGACAAATTCTGATAAACGTCATTCTCAAGATTTACTGCTTCCTGTAAAAATAGTAAGTGCAAAAGATCTCTCTCCACGCCCTTTTCTTTTTCCATTTTAAGAAGAAACATACAGAAGCTCCAAGGTATCAGGGACAGCAACGTACTGAATATTTTACAGCACACTTTCTGAAACAGATGTCTGGCTAAAGCAAAATTCTAATCAGCTAAATCTGTATCTCACATAGGGAATAAACAGTTATCAACACACAAAAGTTCTGGTAGTTAGAAATGTTTTATAGGGCATGCCTGTTCCTCTAATTGCATCTCTATTTAAATCCCTGTTAGCACCATACATGTTTCCTATTCTATCCACAAGCTCTTTTTTCTATATCTGTACTCTTCCAACGTCTATAATCAAGATTCAATTGGACCTTAGGATGCAGAGTTATGCTTTGGTAAAATAAAACACCAAAAGCATAGCAGCTTTACACATTTTTCTTCATTTGCCCTGCCAGAGAAAATCAAGTAAAAAAATAATCGGCACTGTCACTTGAAGAAAAGAAAGAAAGAGAGAAGAAAGAAATAAAAATACTTTATATGGGCCTTAGCCAGGAGCATTTTATCCATCAGTGGTAAATGAGTCAGATATGAGTTGGCCAGGAAAAGAACTGCTTTGCCCAAAATCTGAGTTTAAAGTGAGTCATCTCACTCCAACACCAATATATCCTCCAACAAAACTGGCCAGAGTTTCCCGCAAAGAGACTCTTGCTGCTGCTCTTCATCTGGAGGCCTGACCATCCAGAGCTGAAGTCGACAGGATCTCTGCCATAGAATCAGTGAAACAGGCTTGGAGTTGCAGGCCAGAACTATCAGCCTGGCTGACCGTGGTGGGAATTAAGAGGAAGCCAACTGACTCCCGGTGTAAGGAAGGAACCTTTCAGGCTGCCCTGTCAGCCACAGTGCTTCCTGTTCTGCTCCCACCCTACCTGTCACAAGCAGCTTTCCCAAATGAGCACTCAATGCAAAAGCTTGCAACAGGTCTTCAGAAGGTGACCCCATCCACACCAGTAGGAGCAAGGGCACACCTTCTAACGGAGCTTGACACCCCACATGACTCCTCACATCCCTGCTGCCCTCTGTTTGCTGTAGGAAGTGTCTGGAGAAGGTGCATTGCATACATGGTCCTTTATTACAACAAACATTAAAAAACGTGAAAAAGCAGAGCTGAACTCGTCTCTGCATTACTGCTGTTTGTGTTGGTATGTACCTATGAAATGGATGGTGTGCTTATGTGAAATGAAGTAAATTATACAGAACCCAAAGTATGCAATGTCACAGACTCCCTGGACATTCCATGATGGATTTTCATTCACACTCAAAGAACAGGCAGGTCCTCTCAGTTTTCCTCACAGCTGAGGACTCTCAAAATCCAACTTTCAGGGGAATCACTTTTGATTCCATATTGTCCCTTACATTCATCAGGAAGAAAACAAAGATAATGATGCTCAGAAGCCTCAGAAAACCTAACTATCAATTTTGGTCCAGTGGGACAGCATTTTTCTTGTCCTGTCACCTCTCTAATGGCAACTTGGCTTCATGTGACTTCTTTGAGGGTTACAAGTGCAGAAAGAGATTTCAGGAGGCATGAGTGTGTAGGCTTTTTTTTTTTTTTGTGCTGCTGACAAATGTCTGCAGCACCACAGAAGATATTCCAAACGAAGTCATTTTTCCACAAAACAATTCATCACAATGGATTCATCCCTACAAGAGTCCAGAACTGATGAAGTGTAATGAATCTGGCGGCCACATGAATTCCACTTGTGCACATTTCAGTACATCCATTTTCTGCCATGTTTCTCAGCACTGCCCTGAAATTCTGTTTTCAGAATGGGTTGAAACTATCACAGGTTATCAGTTGGTAGGTAATAAGTACAGTAATTAGGCGCAATGTTAGTCAAAGGGTTATTTTCTTCAAATCATGTAGGAGTAGCAGTTGCTGTTGGTAGTTTTGAGTGGAGGCACATAACAAATTTTTTAGTTATTCTCAGCAATGTAAAAATACACAAAATTAACCATGCTCTTTTCCAGACAATTTATAGCTTTAATTTGCTTCACTGCATTATTTCCCATACTTCAACTAAAATTATTTATATTTCATAGCTATGCACACACAAGTGGGAATTTTTCTGTCCCTAGCTAGCAGAAGTGTCTTGTAACTGTCAGAAACTCATATGAAAAACTATATTATTCCTTAGTTGAGCACTGATTAGCACAGTCACAAATCTAAAATACATCTTGTGTTCATCATGGATTGTTCTCTAAGCATTTATAAAGTTGTCTGCAATAATCCTAGCACAAGACTAGCCATGGCATATTAAATATAATTACGATTGGAAAGGTAATTATGAAAATACYGTGAACTTTACTAGCTAGCTCCACTCCCTGTGTGTCCCTTTGCGCCATGCCTCAATTCTTTGACAGATGAGTGTTGCCACTGTTGTGAGGGATGTTCATTGCCAAACACATCCACAGCTTTGAGCATTGCACTATTCCCCTGGGTGCCTATCAGTTCAGTTCTGATTAAAAGACACAATACAGGAAGGAGGAACTGAAGCAACTAAGAAGCAGTCACAATGCAGGAGCCATGGATCTTTCTGGCTCCACTCCCACCACTGCTGTCCCTACCCACAGCTCCCTCCTTTCTCTACTGTTGTTCCACAGCCTGATGAGCTGATGAGTCTCCTTATAAGGCTTTTTTTCATCTTTCCTCCCCCCTCCCCTATTTTCTGTGTATGATGGAACCCAAGTAGTTCCACTACATTTTGTGTTTCTCTACTGGCAAAGACCAGGAATATTTTTCCTTCGAACAAAAAAATTAGGAAACTCCAAAAACTTCTCCAGTGGCTTTTCTGATTACAGATGACACAATATTCAGTGGCTACTGTGTTTTTYTCATGTGTAACTGGCAAAACACACAATAGCATTTACTACATAATTTTCTTAATTTGCTAGTTGAAAGCAATTTTCACTAATGTAAAAAGCAGATGACAAGCTGGAAAAATCAGCACTCTCGTTCTTTGCTGGTGTACCTTCATCTTAGTACATAGAAAATGTTGGCCCTAATCCTGGTCAGGATAGCTTTAAGTTTTATACTGGCACTGTTCACATTTCTTCCAGGAAAGGAACTTCTAATGCCTGTCTAATATCACTTATCAGTGATTTAAGTCCCTTGTTACTAAATTTATCTGACTGTTTGTTGAATGCCTTCCTAGAAAATTAAAAGAGATTTTAAATGCTTCTAATGAGAAGAATATGGTTGATTACACTTGATCATGTCTATTTACTTCATATGGATATTACAGTTTTTATGAGGTAGCAAGAAGTAGACACGGGAAGAAAACAAGGTTCTTGTTATAATCATGAACTTTAGTACAGAAATAGAGATACCAAACAAAAAAAAAACCTGCTAATATCTCTGCTTCCATTGGCTAAGTGAGAGAACTGAAATCCAGGGATGAAAACTCCAGGTATCTCAATTAGCAAATAATTTTGAAACAACCCTTAGTCCTGTTTTCTTCTTCATTTTACTTGGCTGGAGTGAAAACCTTGTTGTCTGTAATAATTCCATGCACTTACCTGCTGCCTTCCTGAGGAATACACTGCTCAACATCCACTGAAAGGGAGGCCATAGCTGATACTGTTTCTGTCTCCTCCCTCTCTTGCTTCTGAGACTCAGCCAGAGCACAATCCACTGGCACAGAGTATGGCTCCACCGACTTCCAGTACTTGCCTAAGGAAAACACACATAATAATTTATGGGAATTTTAGCTAGCACGGTGGTACAAGAACAGTAATCACTTAGTTCAACACTGAGTGATTATAGTTTAAAATCTCTGTGGTGTAAGCAGTACAGTTGAAATTTCAGACTGCAGTGAAGAGGTCTATTTCTGAACCTAAGAATGCCAAGTTGGAAAGTGCTTTCGTTCCAAGAGCTGTGTCACACCCTTCCCCAGAAGGTAATAAACTGGAGGAGTAACACACAGACTAATGAACAAAGATTGTCAGGAAGGCTATTGGCTTTATCAACACAAGGTGATAGGAGTTCAGAGCAGGGTTAATAACTAGAAGTTCTGATATGGCACACAGTTGATGCAGAGATAGCAAAATGTAAAAAATGTACATTGTAGTACAGAGTGCTCACACAGCACTGTCTTGAAAAGGAAAGAAGTCAGAAATGCCAGCTCAGACTGAAGTGGTGTTGCCAGAACAATCAGGTTTGTTAGTCCTGGATGTTCTTTCTCCTCCAACCTCAGGGCGTATACTAGAACAATAATTTAGTTAAAACTTTCATATATGAACTGGCTGTTGCTGGAAAGTTGCCAGGTATCATAAGGGATAGAGCTTTCTGGTCTGCTATGTAAAAATACAGCAGTGGATTAAGAGCATGAGTATTGTCAGATTTCTGCCTGCAACAGAAGAAGCCCATCAAGCAATGCAAAGAATAATGGCAAGTGACTCATCCTAAACACATTAAATGATCTGCTATTAAGAAATAGCTGCACGGCTATTAAGAAACTGTTTGATTATTGGAAACCACATGAATAAGTACAAATTTGCATACATATTTCTTAACAGTCCAGTAAAACACTGAGCACTCACTAATCGCCAGGTGGATGACACCTGGGGATTAGGAGCTTTGGGAAGTCTGGGAGCTCTGGACCAGAGCTTACTCAGTKTTTAGCAAGAAGCTTTCAGCAGCTGCTGCAGAGGTTGGATCAGGGTACTTATCTGAGAATTAGACAGAGGGTTTCGACAGCTGTGAAAGAGAGGGGATCAAGCAGGGGACCTTTCCAAGGACTAAAAGGAGGATTTTGGCAGCTGGGCAGCAGGCTGAGCTGAGGTGCTTATCCAGAGGGTAGCTGGAGGCTTTGACAGCTGGGAAGCCAGGCCAGGAGTGGTGCTGCCTGTGTTGCAGAAAGGCTGCTGAAAACTCCCTCTTTGGTAACACAGCTCTCAACACAGTTTCAGGCTTTTGGAAGGATGAACTTTTCCCTCCAGTGAGAAAGCAGCTGTCAATAAAGTCTGAAAATGTCTTTATTCAAAAACATCATTGCAAGATGAAAGCCCAAGTCAATCTTCAAGAACAACAAGTGAGCATGGCCAGAGTGTTTCTTTGAACTCTAATAGCGAGCACGTTTGAGTAGTTAGCAGAATCTTTAAATAACAGGGACCTTCTGGGGATAAAATGTAAAGTGTATTAAGTATCCTACAAAGTTGAGATTAAGTGTTAGGAGGTTGGCTCTGCTCCAAAAACATGAAAGACAGAGCTAAAAAGTTATGTACATAACAGTAGGCTCAATGATTGGAGCCTGGCAAATTTTATAAAAACAAGACAAAAATATTCTCTATTATTGCTGWGCTCAGAGACCATATTCTCTATTCATTAAAAAATACACTAAAAACAAACAAAAAAGTTATATGAGCATTCCACAGTGTTCTCACAGATCCTATGTACAAAAGTCAGTCTTTGCAATATACACCCAATTCAAACCCTATAATTTATGAGCTAAATGTTCACAGAGTGGGTGGGGCTTTTGTTGCAGAAACAGATGTGCAAGAAAATCAAATCTGTTGGCATGGGAATAATACCCCCTCTTGCCTATAAAAGAAATGAACCCATGTTCACTGCTGGAGTTTTCAAGGGTTTTTATTCATAAAATAAAATATTAGTACCCAGCTACCACTGTGTTGCTCTCCTGCAGCAACAATAAAACAGCATCAGTGAGGATTGCTACATCACATTCGTTCATTCACACACACAGGCTTGCACACCAGCTGCCCCCTGAATCCTGACTTTCTTGTAACATTAAAACTCAGGGCCAATTCAAGCATATTAGTGGGCTCTCTGCACCCATTTAACTGCCCTTCACTCCCAAGCAATTGGTGGTGTTCTTTGTTTCCCCACACTGAGAGCTGTGTTATGAGAGGGGCTTCAGCCATAGAGGGAGCAGAGTCAGGCCAGGAGGCAGGTGGCAGCCCATATACTGCAGTGGAGGGTCCTGGAGAAAAGACTTACCTGGCAGGGTGTTTGTGGTTTGTGGGGGGAAATGTTTAAGCAGTCACAATTAGAAATAGCATCCAGGTAGCAGCAGGTACTTCATGAAAAGAGGGCTCTGTGATGCTTGTGAAAAAGCAATGATAGGTTTCTCCTTAAAATCAGAAAAATGTACTTTACAAACACCTTGGGTAAGCAGAAGAGCTTTGCAAGCTTCTTTTTATCCAGGACAACATGTATTTGCTGCACACAAAACATACAGGCCTTAAATGTGTGTTCAGCCAAAAGATTTGAAGGCAAAGAGTTATGGAATGGGGAGCCAATCACAGCACACAGCTGCCAAGGAGCTTTGTTAGGAGCTGTGGATTGACAATTAAAAGAWGTCAAAAAGTATTGGGCTCAAACCACTCCAATCTCTGAAAATGCCACTTCTACGGTGCTCTACTGGAATGTGAAATTCTACCAGTGCCGTTACAGTCATTGAGAAGAACTTGGTGGAGCTCAAGGGAAAGAATGAAGCATATTGTTGGTTTCATTCATACAAAACTTGAGCAATCATGGACTGCAAGGAGAAAACAATCAAGCCAAAATGGTCTTCTAGGTACGCTTTGGCTTTCAGCATGAAAATGTGCTTAAGCCTCCTTCAAAGATTTTTTTGAGCAGTGACTCAGTAATGAATTGGAAATAATAAGAGGGAATGTTTCTGTCACTCCTATAGGCATTTGTAATTGCCTTTCAAAGATTTAGATATGCTTACTGTGGCTTGCTTGAAAAACAATGTTTGAGATTGGAATTCTGCTAAAACAGGATTGTTTAGAAATACTGTGTTACATGCATGTGGGAACTACTAATTCCAATTTGTTACATTTTCAAAGGAGCTTTGTCAATACAAAACTGTCAATACAAAACATTTATAGAAATTCTATTCTAGTGAGAAAAAAAGTTGTCTCCATTTCTAAGTATTGTAGCTTCAAGGTTTTGCAAAAAAGCACACAGGAGGGGCTTATTTGGTATAAAATGTTGATAATATTAATTGTGAAAGTTGGACCACAGAAATCCAAACCAAATATCCAAAGGCAATGCCATGATCCTAACAAACCAAGCTTTCTCAGTACTTCCTGAGGTGCTACTCAACAGCCTAATGCTCTCCAGCCTAACTCTCTAAAATATTGGACAGGTACTTGCTTCTCTTAGATCTAAATATACATCACAAAGCTTCACTGAACTTCCTCAGGGCTCCTTTTTGTCATCCAAGCATATTCCTCATGAATAATTGGTCTCTCTCCAGACAAAATGAGGTAATGTAACTTTTTAGGTAGTTGCAAGAAAAGGCAGAATGTTGTATTTAAGTGAGCAGCCTGACAAAGATTTCAGAGCAACCCACTGGACTGCATGATTGTACCAGTTCAGCTGAAACCTAATTGTGTTAAAATTGAGTCATTCTGCAGAGCTCTGGACTATGTTCTCAGATTTACACTGTATATTTCTTCCTAAATCCACTTCTCTCTCAACAGCCATCAATTGTGTGTATTCCTACTCTTCTGTTTGTCTGTTTCCCAATTCACCCTTTTTCTGGTTTCAGATCMATTTTTCATTACATACACATTTTATTTCAAACAGAACTGCATCTCTTTTCCTTGTGTCTCTGGTCTGTGTGTGGCATTCTGCCCTTATTATCATTYGCAAATCTGTTCTATCTTGCACAGTACACAAATCTCCTTAACCTGCTGACTCCTTCCAGATCATTAACAGATTATTAACAGAGAATTTTAACTCATGAGCTACCCAGGGACATACCACTCAGCACAAAGGACTTATTGGAACACATTACATACAGCTGATTTAGTTAGAGCTTTTCCATATTTAGGTATGTACTGGATATGCATGATGAATTATATACCTACAATGCATTTTCTTTGTTACCTTGCAACTAAAATTGGATAGAGAAGTACTGCATGAGCAGTGAATTGGACATGGTGTCCCTTTTAAAAACTGCATTTATTTCATGTAGATGAATCCCAACCACTTGTGGTTCTCTCAAGTGAAGGAAAACATTTGTTATTCATTTGTTATTCTAAAAGAGCCAGCAAACAGTAGAAGTCAGGAAGCTCCCACTGGCTAAGTAAAATGGCAGAAGACAAGATTGGAGAATTTAAGGGATGCATGCTCAGTTGGACTACAGCAATTGATGGCATGAAGCTCTTCAGTGAGCAAATGCCTTAAAACATCTGGGTAGTTGAGGTTTGGGGTCAAAGCCCACAACTGAAGCAATAATGTGTCCTCTGTCTCAGAAACAATAAAATAATGTATTTTTTAACACTGTTCCATAGATCAGTGCCCAATTGGAGCTTTTTAGCTTTATCTCAAGCTCATGTGAATCTCAAAGTCAATACCTTGTAAAGGGCTGCAAAACCAGAATCTGACAAGCTATTCGTTAGAGCTCTAATTTACCTGTCTGTTCCTGTCCCTCACTGACAAACATCTATTTCATCCAAGCTGCTCTGGAATGAAAAGATTTGGGAATATTCAGGAATCAGAAATGTTTAAGTTATTTTAATGGGTTACTTTTTCAAGGCTAAATATGTGGCAGAAACAAAGAGATGCTGAAGAAATAAAAATAAAAGCATTTATATATGTATATAAATATTAGACACAGCATGTCAATTTATACATAAAACATTTTCCCACTCTTTTCTCTGAAACAATAATGTCTATGACATTAATTAATAATAAAAAATAACCCCAAGCCCACTAACCCACCAATTCAAACTGAGAAACATACTTTGAATTTCAGTTGTCTTTTTTAAAGAAGCTATTGCATTCATATTGGGGATTTGGTGCACAATATCTTCYGGGAGAGGCTCCAGCTGAAAGAACAGAATAGAATAATATAAATATTCAATAAGCCACAGGGACATAAAACAAACTGCAATTATCTAATCCTCAGGAAAAGCTCAGCCCAAGAACTGGTTAATATGTTGCTGGTATCAGTTCTAAACGTATAGTCATGATTTTGTTTTCTGTTTTCCAGCCATGTAATTGAATTCCAAGGGGCTTTTCCATTGGCTGCAAGACTAATCTATGGAGTCTCTGAAGCAGGTGCATGTCTGTGTATTATTCATTAAAAAATGCTAGTTATTTGTGTAATTTTTGTAGATTCCTCACAAACCAAATTCCACTGTGTCTGTATATGCAGCTGGGCACTCCAAACAAAACCTTGCTGAAGCCACATTGGAACCAAAGTGTGCACTCTATTATCTTTATTTTTCTGGTGTTATTTCATCTAACCATCTTTCACATTTTAAGGCTTATAGGGGAAAACAATAAAACACAGCTGCTTTTACTAGCTTAACATTAATTTCAAATAAAGTAGTAAATAAAAAAATGGTCATGTAGATTAGAAGTAAATTTCTCTAAGTAAGTTTTTTACAGAATTAGCTGCATTTTAATTTCCTAGTTTTAATTGTACATTCTTTAAGTAGGACTGCACTAGCAGAAAGAAGTGTTCAGTTACTGCATAGTTATTTTTGCCATGCAGTGGATAAATACAAAAATTAAACTGTATTTTGAATGTCACCCACATCTCCTTTTTTGTCCACCCTCCAAACATTTTCTCCTAAGAAAAAATTAAAGAATTGTTTGGGCTAAATGCTTCTCCTTGCACTGTAATAATTATGTTCTCCTTGAACTATGCTAAGAGTCCTGAAACTCTTTTGCCTCCCCACATAAACTGCCACRGCTGGGTGTGCAGGCTTGCATCCTGAGGAGTAGCAACTGTGCCAAGGTGGACAATAAAGAGCAATATCAATACCAATCTCTTCTCTCTAAAGCTAAGGAAGTTCAGCCATTGTTGATAGGAGACATCTGTACTGCAGACAAAAGTCCTTTCTTAAGTGTGCCTGGGTCTATTTCGAGCTAGGTCAAGTGAAGCCCACCCAAGGAGCTTCCTTTGCAAAGTTAATAGTTCAGTAGCCATCATATACTGTCCTCCAGGTTGCTACTGCTGCATGGCTACTCACCAGCTAGATAAAATCAACTTTGATCCAAGCACATACAGTGGGAAGTAACTGCAGTGTGGATACTCCCTCAGTGGTGCTATTTTAAGCWAGCTCAGCTACAAATCCCAAAACTTCTGGGATCCTGCCACTACAATCAGCAGTGAATGCCTGTCAGCAATAAAGACATTGCAAATATCACCAGTCCTTTGGAGTCTTGGTAACTATAATGAATAGGGCTGTTCATGTCATTATTTCCTTAGAAGCCCGTATGGGATTGCAGCTGGAAGATTTTCTTCTGGCTAGAAACAATAGCACTATGTTTTGTTTTCAAATAGCATAAATCGGTCCATTCTGCTCAGTGATCAAGCGTGCAGAGAAGCACTGGTTGGACCTGACTGGGTCCCAGTGCTACTTGGTTAACAAAGTGCAAAGAAAGATTGTTACTATCTAGTATGTATTGTGGATGAGCACAGAAACAGCAATAAATAATAATTCAGAAACTCCTGCAATCCTTGAACCACATTTACTTAATCATCTGCATAGCTGGCTCTATTTGGTAACTCTTTCAGGTGCCTGGGGGGAAACTGTTTATTTATGAAAATGCCAACCAAGAGATCAAGCTGTACAGGTTTCAGAACAATAATCCATATAATAACCTTAATAATCCATACCTTGATTTATGCAGATAAATATCACTTGCTTTATCACTAGTCATTTTCTGTTTAAAGTAATCTACCATTTGGCCAGGAAGAATAAAAAACCCTGAAGTTCTCTTTGGCCATACTGGGTGCAGGAACACATAAGGGGCAGCAAAAAATAGCTTAAGGTTCTGTTTCATCGATTTCCTAATTCCTAAGGCTTTGATGACCWATTCACTTCCCTGAAACAGAACAAAATAGCTCCAGGCCATAGCAGTAGGAATAATAGTAAAAGGTATGGAATTGCCAGACTGCAATATGTGAGAGCTGTGTCTTGGTTTGCCCTTTGAGTATAAGAATCTTTAGGTAGACCTTTTGTACTAATTACATGCAGATATTTTGTACTAATTATTAATTATTGTGTATTAATTATTAATATAAAATWTTAAGATATAATAATATATTATATGAATATATTATAATAATATGTATTATCTTCATAATTAGTACTATTTGTACTAGTTATTAAGATGGGAACAACTGATGTAGAGACAGAGGAGATTTTCTATTAAAAGGTGGATATTTTGTTGTCCTCCTTAAAGCTGGATTTTTTCAAGAGTCAAAACCCAAAAGGTTTGATTTTCCCTAATATATCAAAACCACCTCTTTATTAATCAGCATAGAATTTTTCTTGAAATAAGTAGGCTGCATTTGAATATCTATACAAATCTGGTGAATATTTAGAAACAGCAGATGCGTTTTTAGAAATCAGAATAAGCTGATGAATCCTTAAAAGAAGAAAAAGGCTAAAACATCCAACAACTATCCCAGTCATTAGTCCACCTGTTAGCACTACTAACAGTTTTGTAGGTGATGTGAGTATAATGGGCATGTTTGATCATTTCCTCAACTCTTTTTTTCCACAAAACTTTCATTTTATATTCCAAGCTTGGCTGAGGCAGGCTCCTAAGCCTTTCTGTCTCCTCATCCTTAAGTACAGCCCAACAGACCTCAGACCTTCTTTTATATCAGGGAAATTTTATCAGGTGAATCCACAAGTGAATTCATTGCATCATTTATCCTGCACAGCCCAAAATGAAGTTCCATTACAAAATCACTGCAGAAATAAAGCCAGTGGGTTATGGCAGCTATTTCTATACCCTTTGAAATGAGACTGTCTGCATTCAAAAGGAGGATTCTTATGGCAGTTATCCACTGGTTGCATACAGCTGTATACACAGAGGTGTCTCTGGAAAATACCAACGATACTGAACAAAAGAAATTACTCTACACCTGGCATATATGGCATCATCACCTTCCCTCCTACACTTAATGGCATTCAGATCATGAAGGCTATTAAATCTGGAGGCTAACAGAAAAGAAGCTGAAAAGAGCACTGGAAAAACACCATCAGGAAAGAAATCTTTCAGAGAAGAACAGCCCGAGTCTGCAGAAATAACCAAACCACTGGAGAGACAGTTTGGACCAGGCACAAAGGGTCACATTTTCAAAGCTTTTACATGGCTGAATCAGGCTTTTGTGTCCAAAGCAGAAGATTAATGTAGAAACTGAGTCCACTAATCATTTTCAAAATAGGAAAAACAATGTAAATGGGCAAAAAATCACTTGGTATGCCAAAATTTGCCAGAGGCATATCAACAAATGTTTGAAGAAGGAATTAATGATGGAAATTTCATATGCCCAGAAAGGGATCTTAATTGATCCTTGGGAATGTGGTGAGAATCCGAAACTACAGTAGTCTGTATTGAGCTGAAAATTCTAGAAATATCCATGTTGTCTTTAGCACTGTCATGCTTTAAAGTACCAAGATTAGCTTCACTGGAGAATGTTGCAGAGTGCAGTTAGAGATTACTGACAAGTGAGGCAAGTGTAAGCAGAAGGTAAGGAGCACGGAGAGCCTGCCAGAAGCGGAGGAAGGGGAGGAGGCAGGCAGGCTCCTCAGGGATGCCAGGGCTGCAGGGGGAAGAATCACAGCCCCCTTTCTTGGTTACACTGTGTAAAAAATCTATCAACATAAAGACTGAGCTTTGTGGCTCTTAGTGCTGCCTATGATTACAGAAGAGCAAGTTCAAAGATCTCACAGGTCCTCTTATATATGTGTTCTTATATCAACAATTTTCTTAGAGCTTATGCAYTCTCTGTTTACATATAAGAGCTTCAGGCATGTATTTTTGTGATCAAGGGTTACAATGCAGTAAATAAACAAATCAGATTTCATCAGGGAATAAGCTCAAAGACACAGAGGGTCATTAGGGTCATTAGCACCTGTCAGTCCCTGAAAACCAAGTGATACCTTGGAATTATGTAACTTTGGAACCAGAATATTCTCTGTTTCCTTGGCCAAACCACCTCCTGACTAGCACTGCTCACCTTGGGAACTTTGATGTCACCATGCTGACCTCTGGGACACACACTGCTCCAGTTTTCTATCCCCTCCAGATCTCTATTTCTAAACTCTGGGTTTATGCAAGCAGCAGTTGACAGGTGTTTCAGACCCTGTGTTAATTTTTTCTAGCATTAGAGTCAGATTAACATTGAGGATGTGAGATTGTGAGCAAGTTTACCATGTAATTAAAAATTGATCTGAGGCCACATTCACTTCTATGAATATTTCCATTTTGGAGCGAGAAATGCTTACCTGTTCTGGTAAATAACCCCTTTTAATGCCCTCTTGGCAGAGCTCACTGCCTAGCTGGCAAGCAGCCCCAGATTGACACTGAATTCCACAAAGGAGAAAACGCCAACTTTTCGTCATCAGCAGGAAAGCTGCAGAGTACAAGCTTTCCACTTAAATTACAATCCCCTCCTAAATGCCAGCTCAACAGATTGCAAGAAAGAAGCACATACTTCACACGCTGCAAGAAAATTGTCCRGTGTAAGTTTTCAAGCATGCTTGGGAGCCAACCAATCACAATGTTTTGTCAAATTCTGCTTCAGACTGAAATTCAAGCCAGAAGAATATTTACTAGAAGATGTTAAATTTAGTCACTTAAAAATGTTTTCACACTTGGGGCCAAATTCAGCCTCGGCCGCCAGAGTCAATGAGAACAGACGTGCATCCTCTCTGTGCCTTTGTTGCAGGGTCCCGCTGGGCAGAGGCGCTGTGGACTGCACTTCTCTGCTTCCTCTGTGCAGAGAAGAGCATGACCCCATCTGTGACTAATTATCACTTGTTACACACCACAGAAAACTGCTGTGCCACAGGAGCTGAGAGACACTGCCCAAACCTGCAGGCAGATCAGAGGGTATCATGATCTTAGACTGACTTCTGTGTCCTGTGGAGATAACACACCTGGCTGCTTTAAAAGGGGTGGGATGAATGAAGAGCTAAATCCTTAGGTTTTGATTCAGAGTTTTGTGCTTGAAAGAATACTTTCCTACCCTTCTGGCTGCAGAAGAAYCCCTACATGAATGCAGTTATGTTGGAAATTTAATGTAGGATTTAACATACTGGACCCAAGGAAAGCCCATGCCCGAGGATTTCTTAAATCCAAGTAGTGCCTCCTCAAAAACAATGTGGAGGAAAGAAAGCAGAACATATTCCCTTACATGTCTAGAGCAGCATTACTCACCACCACCAGGGACCAAAAGTCACAGCAGAGCTCTTTATAGCACCAAAGCTAGGATGGGCAAAATAGGGTGGAATTTCCATACTCCACAATGAAGATTTTGGGGGAAAATCTCAATATTCAACCAAATTTTCCACAGACTTATTGGAATAAAGTATAAATCATAATACTCAGCGGCTTTCCTAATTGAAGTAATATGTATATCTATATACACTTTAAAAATGAGGCTTGAATCTACATAACCAATGTGTGAAAAACTGTAAAATCTTTTAAAGAGTGTCACAATAAATGAAAGAATTTAAGAATTTAATTTTCAGCATGCATATCATAATCTTAGAAAGGCTTAAAAGCAAAGATTCTTTTGGAATTATCTGAATCCATCTTTTCCTTTGTTTTTACAGATGCTCCTTTAATGGACCAGTTCTCAAATCATGTTGAGAAAATTCAGGGATATTTTAAGGCAACTGATGGTCATCTTGCCTTTTCACCTTCCAGAAGGTTTTCCATGTTTACAGTTTGGATTTCAAGGGAACCCAGCTGCTTAATCTCTTCTCACCTCTTAGGAAGATTTCCTTCCAAGGAGATAACCTACAGTGCTTCTAATTAGGTCTGCAAATGGTCAAATGGATTTTTCTCAAAGTGACATGGAAACTTTCTGCTTGTAAACAGAAGCATGGACAGGAAAACCTAAGATATCAAAATATTTTAAAAGTACTTTTACATATAAACTTCCTAATTAAAAAATGATCTTTATGAAGTTTATCCTTAATTCCACAATTTCATTTGTAGTTTGTTTTTATTTAAGAAGGTATTCACAAACCAAACCAAACTGAGCCATTTCAGATACCACAGGGTGTCTTGCCTTCTTTCCAGTTGCTGTCAGAAAGGTTGTTGATCTCCTCAAAATTCTCTATTACTTATACCAGTCCTTCCATACTCAAATTATTTAAAGAAGGTTAATTTGATAGAGTACTACATTCCCAGTGTCTTCACTCACTTTTTTCTAAGAGAAGAGTGAGAAGTTATCTTACTTAACAAATCACTATGCTATAAACCATGTATCAACAAAAATATTTCTATTTTGGATGTCAACCTGTTTTCCTTATTGGTTCTCTGAGAGAAATTWAAAAAGAAGGCATTTTGCACTTGTAAATTTAATGTTACCTCTTAGGTAACATATCAGACCAACATTCCCTGAAAATTGAAAGTTGTGGCTAGTTTTMGATTTTTTTTAACATGTTATTCTGTTGGCAATAGGACACATGAAGCAGTGAATTTCTGTATTGAAAAGTCTTGGCCAAAAACAACAAAAGAAAAGTTTTCAAAAAGCTCTGCAAAATGTTTATGAATTCTAATCCTCAGCACATGAATAAATACATCTGACAAACTGCAGGGTACCTCACAAAGGCCTTTCCCAACCTTTCTAATTTGAGTTCAAATACATGTGTAGTGTTTAGAACTGAAGTTAATCTTGCCAAAGTTTCTAAACTAGGGGTGCAGCATAGACCATTATTTGTAAAAGTGAAAGGCAGATAATAAGTTATAATTATCCTATTAATCACCTGTAAAGAATTGCATTCAGAGAAGAATGCATCCTCAAATTATAGTAATTGGTTGTTTAAAGAAAAAAAAAATTCCTTCCTTGGCAGAACACAGTTGGAGTTTGCTGTGCAAGTTCATGAATAGTATGCTGAAATCAAGCACTGTATATATATGCTGTGGGCCATGTGGTGCATATTTTCATAAATCTATATCTAACTGCTAACTAGGCATCAGACTTTCTCATTAGTGTCTGTTCCTGGCAATACCTTTACTTATCCTTTTTAGCTGATGTTGAGTTCTTGTGGTACTCTTGGTAGCAACATCCTCTCTGGAGTACTTTTCTTCACAGCCATAGCATATTTTGTCTTTGAAATTCTGCTGCACCAACCACTTGATGCATGTCCCAGAAGACAATGTTGTTAGCAAAAGGACATGAGAAAAATGCTTATTGCCTGAGATGTTTCAAGTTATGAAGGATTATCTTCTTTTACAAGTGAATTAAAAATGGCTGCATGTGGGTTTTGTATTCATTCTCATTCAGTGATAGCAGAAATAGTAGCTGGGTTTGATACAGYAATAAAACAAAATAAGGCAGTTTCCATAAATGGGTAGCACCACCAAATGGTCATAACTGGATAGTGGGACCCAGGCACCCACACAGCGCARGATACATCACACCATCAGCACAGAACTATTCACATTAATCCCACAAGGTTGAAAACTTCAGGGATGGGTTTAGAAATGCTATTAAAAGCCATTGGTGTTGTAAGTTACTATCAACAGAAATATCAATGAGTGCCCTGGATTGGCAGCTGATCAGGAAGGCAATGCTACATTACTGATTTTCAAATGCCTTAAGCTGGGTKATGTAATTCATATTTCAGTACCTAAATAAAAGAACGAACACTAAGCTGAGCAGCTTCTTTAGTAGCATACCATTCCACCATACTGGAAAACTTTCCTTATGGGTTTTGTCAAAGGTGACAGTMGATAAAACCTATTGCAACCTTTCTCTTTTTTTTCTGGTGTCTGTTTCTGAGAATATTTTTGAAAAAAACTAGCACTTTATTCATTGTATGTATAACGTAAAAAAATAATAAGCATTGTTGATGTGTCATAAAGATGAAAAGCAAAGGTTTAAAAGAACACTTAAAAAATTCTTCTACTCAACATCCATCAGAAGATGCGTTACTTCACCTTATTCACATAGGTAGGAAGCCTTGAAGTGGAAGGGAACTGGCAGACTAGCCTGCAATTTGGCACTAACACATTTGATTGGAGAGATTATATAGCTATTAAGACTTGCCCTGAAGGGGAAACAAAGTGGCACACTCCACTTTATAACAAGATCTTGCAAAATTCGCAATTTATGGTAAAGGCTTTTGTCCCTTCTTAAATTATTTTGGCTGTACCTTCAGCAATTTCTTTCCTTCTCACTGTATTTATAGGATAAAAGATATTTTTTAATGGACAGAAGAAATATTTTCACTAGTAAGAATCCTTATCTTGCATTACTATACATAAATAGCACATAATCATATTTACTTAGTCCTATAGTCTCCTCTCAAAAGTTCTTAACATATACAGTTAGTGTTTGATAACTCTTGGAAACTCCATTTCAACTGCATACAGATTAACCTGAATCCTCATTTATAATTTTATTTTAATCTTGTACACATTTTTATTAATGTTTCAGAAGTGAAGTGTCAAAATACTGCAAAATATGTACGTTTGCAATATCCAGTTTCTGAGATTACCAGTTACCTTGAAAAAGACATTTTTTTCCCATGATAGGTGCCGAGTAGATGATATGTGCACCAATGACTACCAAGTGATGATGTCAAGTCTGGTATTCAGCACATCACTAAAAGCAATTTGGAGGTTTTAAATATTACTCAGAACTGGGAATAATTTAGGCATTAACTAAAGAATTTGTATAATCATCTAATTTATAGGTATTTATGCAACCTGGCCTGTTCATGTCAAAGACATATTCAAATTCCATAGCTTTTATACAAAACAAAAAAAAGGACTTGTTGTGTTGTGTTCAGTTGGACTGTTCTGTTTCCACCTGTTTTTGTAATGGTTCTGCCCTGGTTCTCCTCCCTCTCCCTGATAAATGTCAATCATCCTGGTTTCCTTGACAATTGATGTATCCATCTACACCCCTCCCCAGTTACCCCGGTAACGTGGTGTATCCTTCCCTTTGGTCCCACCCCAGTGCCCTGTCAGTCACTCCCGTCCACCACCCTCTTTTCCAGAAAATTCTGTCCTGGGCTTGGGGTGATTGGTTTAGGGACTGGGGCCCCTCCTTCAAGTTACCCTGATTGGTCTGTTCGGTCTGTCTATCTTATGTACCCCAC
The DNA here is from genome assembly GCA_014549065.1 of Cardinalis cardinalis. NCBI lineage: Eukaryota > Metazoa > Chordata > Aves > Passeriformes > Cardinalidae > Cardinalis > Cardinalis cardinalis. The sequence continues at coordinate 14,196,419 of JACDOX010000005.1, forward strand.
TCCCCCCTGGATTTCTATTTGTTGCTGGGTTTGTTCCACCTCTATCTCCTCACCCTTTATAACCTCATGTAACCCCCACCCTCGGGGTCTCCTCCTGCTGGTTCCCCTGGGATCTATTAAATCTCGATTAACCTCAGCTGGAGTCCGCCCTCTTCTTTCTGCTGCTTGCAGCTCTTTGTTAGCATCGTCCCTCATCTGGCAACRTCCCCAGATATACCTCTGGGTGATTGCCTGAGGCGCTAGCCTGGAGCCATGCTACCGGGTGAAGTGGCCCACTGCTGCTAGTGGTTGCTGGCCAGCTAGCTGGGACGTTTYGCCAGCTGAACCGCTGCAAGGACTGACACTACTGTTACTAAAAGAATACCAAASATAGCAGCTCCAGCAAACTTTGCTCATTCTCTCCACCTGCTATGATTTACGTTTTACCTCRTTTCCTAGGAGGGCATTTATACAGGCTTCAGAGGCATCACAGATGGCAGTAAGGTCATGTCCTCCCTCCAGTGCCAGCACCACGCGGCCATCTGCCAACTTCAGCAATTGCTTGGTTAGGTGACCAAAACCTGGTATTGAAACACATGAGTGCAAACAATTAAAGCAGAACAGGCATTGCAGTCATGTTTCACATCTGCTCCACAAGAATGTAGAAAGCTCTGGAATATTGTACAAGGAGCATAGGATACGCTTAGTCCAGTATCCTGTTTCTGACCATGGCCCTCACCAGATGACTTGGAGTTAGTATACGGAATTTTTTATGAGGCACATGTGAGATAATATCCCTCGTGCTGATCCTCATTGCTGGAGATTAGTTGAAACACAAGGATGTCTCTCTTCTTACCTTTGTTAACCATTATCACCTTGGATTTCCTTCCTATTTGCATGCCAGTGTGATATATAGCCATGTTATTTAGAGAGACTTGACTTGGTCACTTATGGCATCGATATGACAAATAATATTTGTAGTTAAACTATGGTGCTATAATTAAAAATAACTGTGCTTTCCAAATGGGATGATGAAGGGCTTTTTATTTAAAAATTACTTCTTCCTTTGTATTTGAGGTTTGAGAATTATATAAAATCATGGACTGGGAGATAGTGGAAACATATGTTACCTCTTAGCTCCATCTTGAAGTGTTTTTAGAAGCAGCACTAACAACTTCAATTCGGGGTTTTGGAATAAGTTGAAACTGTCTAGAACTTTGTAGCTATCTCTACCAGTATCGCTCACTCCTGACCAACAGTACTCTAAGAAACTCTGCACCATAGCCAAAAATGATGGCACTCCATTTTCTGTGGTGATCTGTAACTACACAGACACTACCGCAAAGTTTTCATCTGTGATTCAAGTAAAGTTAATTTATTACATTTTTAATGACAAGAAAAATTGCATGAAACATGTCAATTTAGAGTGAAAATTTTTGGAAACATTTTTGTGGTCGTTTCCTAAGACAGCTATTGTTTTTCTTTAATCTCTTTCATGTAAKAAATGATAAATAAAGATTTGAAACTATTGCTGTTAAATAAACATCACATCTTGTTCTTAACTTTTCCACTTGATCTGTACTAGTTGCTCCATTGATGGTCATCACTACTCATTCCAGTGCATTTCATTTCTTAAATAAAGCATTAGAAGGTACCTGGTAAACCCTGGAGCTCTACAAAGACAGGAAAATCAACATCTTTTTACTGCGTTCCAGTGAAGAAGACCACGGAAAATTAAAACTCTGAATATTACAAGAATATTTTCCAGAGAAATTTTCCAAACTCATGTTTAGTTCTGTTTTCATCTTGGGATGTAAAATGGACATCTTTGTTAAGCACATGTCTGACTCTTTTTAGAAAAGGAACTTATACTATATCAAATCTGGATTAGCTGTACAGACATAAAAACCTGAAAACAAAAAAAAAATTCCTCTACTTGCCACTTAACCTATAGATGATCATAGAAACACTTGAGGTGAAATACTGTTTCYTTGAGCCACTGCCCAATCTTCTGTACCCAAAAAGTACCACAGTTTTAATACTAGCAAGGTAACTACAGCACGGTTCCAATCACATTAAGGGCTGAATAACTAATAAAACCTTAAACTCCCATTTAAACCCAGCCTTCCCTCCTGAAAAAAAAACCCAACCAAACCAAAAAACTTCAACAACCTCCCGCCCCGCCACAAAAGACCAATTTTAGACCAGGATAATAAAAGTGAAGGAAGGAGTGGAATGAGGGTAACCTTTGATCTTTAGCCAATTTCTTTTACCTACAGAAATTATTTCTGTCTGCATGTTGCACATGAGACCTTTAGATTCATAAGAAGACAGTGCCAACAGCGTAAAGTGAGTCAAAGATAAAACATTTACAGGAAATGAAGAAGAATGAACAGGCACAGGCTCCCCACATCTATAATTCACCCTTGGAGTGTGTGAGGAATCCAAAAGCACTTTTAAGATGATGTTATCCTTTGTGTTACACAGATTCTGTGAAGGAAAAGCTCTACCATGTTTCCCCAGCACACTGGAGAATTTTGCAAATATTGCTATCTCCACATCATAATCTTCTGAGGTTTGTAGGGCAATAAATATAAGGGCTCTTGCTATGCCTTTTCTTCATTTAGACAACCATACATAATATAATCCACCACCATTTTTACAATATTAGTTTGTCTGCCTGGTTTCCTGATGGCTTTCCTAGTATCAGTGCTATAATAGTCACCCCTGACTTGAATCAGGATACAACGAGCTACACAGAAAGCATCTTTCCAAACAGAGATCACAGTAACAGGATAAACTGTTTCAACTCAAATTAATGTGATGGGTTTTTCTTCAGTATAACTGCTATGAGAAAGTAAAGGTGGCTTGCTAGAAAGTGAAGAAATAACTTTAGTCAACAGTACCAACATCRCCAGTGACTGAATGAGTTATGGAAATTCTTAACAAAGAAACTTGGATCCCGTGTCACTGCAGCAACCTAGGAAAGATGTTAGCTTCCTCAAGGAAATCCCCTGGAGTGCAGAAGTAAGAAAATGGAAAGAAAGGAATCCCAGTGAAGTAATAGTTTTAAGATGGGCTGTAGTTCATGCCAAATAATTAATGAAAACAAGAAGAAAATAGTAACAAGCACCATTAAAAGAATCCGTCATCTCCCCTGCTATAAGGAGATCAAGCACTGGCCAACTTAAGGTGAGAAAGGAGTCAGACAAGTATTTTGAATCCTGGGCCTTCCAACTCACATGAATATTTAGAAATCAGCAGCAGTTCTTGGCCCTTCTACGGTACCTTCTGAAATCTTCTTGTAAATGTGCTCAGTGATTTTGCATTTCAGAGAAGTGCAGCATTTTTTAAAATTAGGCTCATGCAGTGTGCCCGGAAATTGTGAGAATAGTTTTGTGCCAACTATTATGTTCATAATTTCTGTAATTTAAACATTAAAAGTTTCATCAACAGATGAAACATCTCGCTTCATCAACAGATCCAGTATTTGGGTATCCTGGGTAGAACTTGCCAATGCATTTAATATTCATTTGCTGTCATCCTATTAAATATTATGATTAACCTTTGATTTCCACAGGAAACAAAACACTACTAAGTAATACTGAAATTCCTACTCACCAGGTGTTTTATACTTTCTTCACAAAAAAACCCAAGGTTTACAATGTACAGCCAAGCAGAGAAGACTAGATTGAGACCATAACCATTATAAACCATGCTATGCATTGGACAGATAATCTGTATATGAGCAGTTATTTGCCAATCTTTAAAGTAAAAGTACAAAATTTCAAACCAAAAACATAACATGTAATTTTTAATTATACCTTTTCCTGTCCTGCAGTACTATTATTGGAGGAGATACAATATTCAGACTTTTGTAAGAAATTATTCTAGTGTAGGAAGGTGGAAAGAGAGAAAATTATTACTCTATTAGACTAAGGAGCAAGCTGTTAGGTTGTTATTGAAGGACACAGTGTGCTGATCACTTGAATTACTATCTAAGGAAGTGATTCATCTTTTAGTGGACTGATGCCCCAGTAAGGATCCTGGGGTTTTTCTTCTGTTTGTAACAGATAAGCTGCCCCCACACTCTTTTTAGTTTTGCTAAGCAGCAAGGAATGGCATGGATGAGGTTTCTGAAGCCTCATTTGACCAAAGTCAATGGAGCAACTGTACTCTACCTGGACTTACTGAAAACCAAAAAATAAATATAAAATCMTATTAAGAGAGAATCCAGAGTTATTTCAGTTTTCTTTTGTTGTTTTTGAGGTATCCTTACTCTGATAACCTGAAATGGACAGTGGCAAGCAGAAGGCAGGTAAAACACCTCTTATCCAGGCCAGTTCCCCTCTGACAGGCTCCTTACAGTCGTGCGTTGTGTTATGTGTGCTTGAAGTAAAGCTAACCAGTCAGAGTTTGTATGGACAACTTCCCATCTTGCAAAAGAAGCATTTGAGAATGAAGACAACTTGTGAACATTATTCTTTTTGCATCCTTTCCTCAGCAGACAGGGAAAGGAACCATATGGATGGGGTGAGCTCCCAGCCAGCACCGCAGCACTCCTTGTTTGCATAAACAGTCATACACGCAACTCAATTTGCTTGCCAGCAAATGTGCAAATACCCAGTTAGTGGGGACTAAACCTACCTCAGCAGAAGAGAGACCCCTTCCCTCTCCCCCACTGTGCATAAGGAGAGCAGATGTCTCCTGTGCAGTCATTTTTGGATGATGGCAAGCTGAACAAAGCCATGGTGCTGGCCCTTGCTCACTGGAGATGGCTGGTAAAGGAACAAGGACAAGTCAACAACCAAAAGTTTGGAGAAGCTTTAGAGTTATGGAGAAAGCATCAGCTTTTTCAGCCTCAGCAGCGGGGCTCCGACAGCTCTTTTGGCTTCAGTGTCTTAAAAGCTACAACCCAACCCTAAATTACAGGCAGAGCTCTGGTGAGCTCCTCTGGATGCTAAGAGCAGCCTGGAGAGGAATACATGCAAAACACAAAACCTCCACAGTCTCTGTCCTGGACCTCCAAGCATGTATTTAACTATTATTTGCCATTTAATCATGTCATTACTCTCTAATTTACTTGACAATGTGTTTTCCTCTCATTAAAACTGTTGCAATGATCTCTGCCAAAATTCTACCCACCAGTGTTCCGTGCTCCTTCCCTGTGGCTCCTCTGTGACTATTTGATTAATTTTCATTGATATTTTTCCAACAATAGCATCTAAAATTAACTGGGTCAGTTTTTACATAACTTCCTGAGTCACCAGGCTACGTGTCCTAAATAAATATGTCCATACAGGAGTCAAATGATGATTTACCCTTACTGCACTAGCAGGGGCTGGGATATTTTACAAAGTTTGTATTCTATGATAAGAGAACATATTTTATTCTCAGCTCTTAACTCAGGACCTTTTATTCAATCAAAACTTCATTTGGATGAAGTCAGAGACTTGACTCTGTTGGCAGGACATGGCCTTGAGTGAGAGGGAAAAGGAGATTTTAACGCCAAATTCATTCTTATGAAAAACATTTTCCAAATGGCTGAAATTACAAATGTTAGTGCTTAGGTACCTGAATTTAAATGGTACATTTGGCCYCCAGGCATTAGCTGCTGATTTCTTGCTTTTAATACAGGAGAAGGAAGCTCAGTAACACTTCAAATTACATGTCTCAAGCAGGCATTTAATTTATATTAAATTAGACAGTAATTGTACGTTAAATAAATACCAATAGTCTCAGGAACACATTTTTATGGAATAACAATTTATGTAATAGATGTTTTTATTGCATGCCTGTTAGGTCTACAGTAATATGGTTTTCTTAATTAGCTGCTCTTTAGCTGTTACACAGAACATAACTTACTAAATCTCAATATATATTCAAGGCTACATAGGATACCTCTTTGAAAGTCAAATACTGCAAACCTGTCTTACTACAGGAAGAGGTGACCTTGCAATGTGCAGTAAGATGGTATTTTCAACTCACTTGAGATATGGATGTATCTAAGTGTGCCATACAGTCCATATMATTTGCTTAGTCCTTCATGAGGGAGGAACTTTTATACCTTCACCACACAAGGCAGCACTGACCACCAGGCAAACTGTTTCTTAGAGAAAACATATGGAGGAAGAACACCCCCCCAAACTTTTCTCCCAATTAATTAATGGCAAAAAGAAAAGGATGGCATTTCTTTTGTAACTTGCATTATCAAGTTTTAGCTATTCTGCACCCTCCAGGAAAGGTCATGGTATTGTACAAAATAATTATGAAGCTTTTAGAACTGTTAAAGTGCTGTTATGTGGATTCAGAGGGAAAATATTCAACCACAGATTTCAGCTGCCAAAGTCAAAGCAGGGACCTTTGGATATTCCCAAAACAGGCAGGATGTTTTTCAGCCCTGTTCTCACTAGCTCTTTGCTCTGTGCCTTCCTTTTTTCTCTGTTTCCTTACATTTCCTTTATGTCTGCCCCTTCTTATAGCTGGCCCAAGTAATAATTTTTTCMCTGTCCTGCTATCCTTCCCCTCTTTTTTTATTTTGCTTCCTATTTAGAAAATTCTTTACTAAGTGAAGCCAGACAGGATGCAAGATGATCCATTCAACAGAGATCTTCCCTGGTTTTTCAAGACCAAGTAGTTGTTCTGCATCAGAAGGCAGAAGCCAGAAGAGGGAAGCTGTAGGACTTCATATAACAAGGTGGTATCTCAGAGTCTTGGATTCAGATCTCCCTGAAAAAGGCTGTTTCTTCATCTCTGAGGTGAGGGGATTCTCCATAAAGTTTGGAGAGCTTTTTCTTTTCTCTTTTTTCCTGGAGACTAAAAACTCTTAAAAAGGATTCTGTGGAGATAGACTAATCAGACTAATAATTATCTGTGAAAATCTGTCCCACATACTGTGAAATCTGCCAAGCTGATAGAGAATATGGTATTACTGTTATCATAATAACTTCTTCCAAATCTGATCAAGTTGCCTGATTAAACTGATATACAATATATGCATCTGATGTTACAAGTTACAGATGATTATATCTCCAAATCTGAGTCTAGACTCAGTAAGGGGTTGGCTAGAAAACAAGACATCTGATAAAAAAATAATTCAAAGTATGAGGAATTTGTTTCTAATCCATGCTGGAATGAAAATCAGATACTACTATTGACTATCCAAATAAATCAGTAAGCTTGATTAAGTTTGGAGAAGTTTATTATAATGCTACTGCCTATAAAATCAACTTGACACATTTTTAAAATATGTGGGGCAAAGTTTCTGCTGTTATACATGAATAGCTGAAATGTGGGCACTGAGTTATAACTGAAAACAATCTGATGGGAAGATCTAGCCTTAGTTCTTTTCCTAACTGATGAAAAGCCAAGTCAGTTAATGCTGCATTGACCTAGGAGGCTAACACAAAGGATCTGATTTAAACCCCATCACTCAGAAGCTAAGAACTGACTGCCATTTTCTGAAGATGGTCTAATATATCCTGCCAAGAAAATCAACATGTACTAAAGGATCTTTCCAACTTCTACAGTTTCTCAGAGCATACAAATTAAGGCTCTCATTATATTTTCAGTCATTTACTGACCCTACCATATCAACATATCAGATTAAATTAAAAGCTCATTCCTTAGCCAGTGTTAATCAGCATATACCATTATCTAAAGACCTAGCCTCCAGATGTGGACCATTCATCATTCCAAGGCTAGTGACATGCATACAATAAGCCCATCAGGGAGAGGTTCTTGTAGGTGGATAGACTTGAAGTAAACACTCTATTTCCTGACCAATTTGGCAACAAGTTTCCTGGTGAACTCAGTATTAGTATCAGAGGTCTAGTGCCCCTCAGGATTTGGATCACATTGTTTAATAAACATAATTTTATGAAAGCAGAAGGGAATAAGGCACTGCGTTTCTAAGGGATTCCTGTACATCTCATATAGTTATTCACTCTCCCTCTGGCCCTCTGCCTGTTAGCCCCACCTGACACATGCTATAATCACCCAGAAATGCACTGCCTGTCACCACCTATTGAAAAGGTAATGTGTAAAACTCACTAGAGGAAATGGTATTGAAACTAGGTTTGGGGTCTGACTCCTTACAGTCTTCTGTTTAATTGCAATTTCCAAGTAAAATACATTGGGCAACCTTCTGTTATGTTGTTCTGTTACAAAAATGTGTAAGAATTAAGGATGTGATTTCAACCCAGACAACAGCCTTTATGTACCTTTTCATACTATTAAAAGGACATAAAAATGCCCTGAAATGGTGCAATTGTAAAAGCAGCTGTAGCTACCATTTGAATGACATAGGTGACTCTATCCAACCTTCTCCATGAATAGAGAAGTTATGTCAGAACCTTGTCAGTCATGTTATTACACAGCAGAGTTTGCAGGAGCTTTAACCTGCTGGGAGCCCAAGAAAAGGTGGCAAGGAGCTGCACAGGCTTCAGGTGAAGGCAGGACTGATGCCACTTTGTTGCCATGCACAACAGGTGGAAATACGTAGAAGACATTTTTATTTTCTGGTCTCTTTGTTTCCACAGAAATTCTACCACATCACTTCTGCACCACCCCCTCCCCACCACAAATCCCCCAAGAAATACATATAGAATAAAAGATTTTCTTAGAATTTTAAATATCTCATCCCTGTCTTTCCAGTTGTCCAACATACAGTTATCTGAAAGAGTCTTTCTGTGAGATTCTGCAGCCAAGTGGTGACCCACCAATTACTGTTTGAGAATTAGTGGTTCAGAAGCCTTATGGAGTTCTTTACTTACTCAGTGGTTCTCTACCTTTTCTTGGAGAAAGTTAAATCAATAAGCTGACATGGGTGAAAGATGCCRTCAGGTGGCTGAGCAGTCAAGGAGTACTACTTTCTGGATTTTCTCAGAGTGAGGAGAACAATCACTCCTGATTCTGCAGGATCCATTTATAAACAAATTACCACTATCTCTGCTGTTACCATAGCATGACAGCAGTATTAAGGGAAGCTGGAAAACCTAAAATAAATGGTAATCTTCATTGAACAATAGAAACATCAAGACAAACAATGGTATTTCTGTGCTACACTCAGACCTAAATCCAGCTAACTAGTGTCAAGGTAATTTGAGGACTCCAGATGTTGTTGCAGCTGCAACAGTCATCTTAGTCATTCGCCTTAAAAGTGGGAAGTTCACAACAGGGCAAAAACCATTCCTTCCACATTGAGACACTGTTTCTTCAGCAGCAACAGTTATTTCTTCTTCAAGGGAAAACAGCACATCAGCTTTTTTAGCTGGAGTCACTGAAAATCTACTACCAGAATAGCTACTGTTTCTCCCTCCAGAGTTTTAGCAGCTAGAAGTAAAATAACCTGCTGTAATGGCTCAAAGCTCTCTAGGGTGTYCTAGAATCTTAGCAAACAAGGTAAATCAAATTGCAACATCAGGATTGAATTTACTCTTTGCCCTGATGAAAGTTGAAGAGCCACAGTAGCTGAGAGTTTGGACAAAAATTATCCAAACTTCATAGCAAAGCCATATAGAAAAGAAAGGCATATAGAAAAGCAACTGTGTCGCTACAAATAGAGATAAACAGGGAGAAATATAAAATTCAGAACAGTTCCACTCATTAGGACACGAAGTGGTCACTGGCAGAGGATAAACTTTTTAGTCATTCTCAGTTTTGGCCAAATTGCTGATTTAATTTCATAAAATAAATGGCCATGGACCAAAATTGTAGCATATTCTTACTGTTTTAACCTAGATTTCAGTGCTAAAATTTATGTTAGGGGGAATTAATTATTTAGTAGTATTAATTACCTATGAGAGATAAAGATGAAAGGAAAAAAGGGACATAAGAGAATTGGGAAAAGTGTAAAAGTGTTTTTTTGGTAAATAAAATAGACTGTTATTACATAAGAGAACAAATAAATATGCTTGTGGCTAATAGACAATAAAGGCATGGAAGGATGAGCAAGAAAAAAATGAATGTGAGTATGAAACTAAACACTGTCAAGGAAGGAGATTTTCTTATAACCATCAGAAAGGGTCAGAAAGTAAAAAGAGCAGAGTAAGTTTATGGTYTTATTTTTACAAGGGGATGCAGAGCATTTCTGAGTTTTCCCCAGGGATACACTTTTCCATCCTTTATTTGCAGAGAAGGGTGAGACAGAACCCCAGTAATATTTACATGGAAATCATTCAGTGAGCTCTGGATTCCTCAGTGATAAGTTGCTAACTAAAAAGAGGTTTAAACACAGGCAGCTGGCACAGTGCTGGGTGACAGGTTTGTATATGTGGCTAAAAGTGTTAGTGATAACACTCAAAGCAATGAAAACATTGAAATAAGCAGGTACTTGACTACAAGTCTGGTCTCCCTAGGAACAATCACATCTCTTGCCATTTATTCAGACATACTACCATACTGTCACAGAGAAAAGATCTGAAGTCATCCAATGGCTGCAACGGATTTATATTTCTGGAACTGTGATCAAAACTTGGCCTATTAAAACCAGACAATTTTATTCTCCTAACTATAGTAAAGTTTAGAAATTGTGAACTAAATACACATTAAAGCTCAAGTGCATATTTGGAGATCCACATTTTATCAATCAGAACAGAAATTTTAAGTGAATGCATAAGTTTCCTGAACTCATCTGGACTTGAGGAACCAATAGCAGTTGCTCCTTCTAACCTTTTAGCTACTTAGGTATCTTCCCAGACCATGCGTTTTTCTAACGGGTGATCACAAATAAACTCAAACTACCTTTCCATAAATACAAATCTTTAGTAGCAGTGGAAAAGGTGGCTTCTATCTCTTTCCCAGGTGATGTATAACTCCATCTCAAGCTGATGAGCCACGGCATATACCTAGTCCAACCTGGAATAGCTCAAAGTCTGGCCTGGAAGTCTTTTTAACAAAGATAACAAACAAAGAAATTTCTCTTCTTTTCCTTGTACCCAATGTGAACTCAAACAGTAAATCTTTGTATTTATCATAACTCTTGCAAGGACTGAATGCTCAGAAGAAAATATGTCTGAGGACAAGTGCTTGCACACAGGTAAAAAAGCCATTTCTAAACTTAAGATTATTTTTGGCAGTGATAGCTATTTACAAAAAACACTGCTTTAGTGCTAAAATCTATACAAATCTGAGCAAGATCTGGGTGTTGTCTATTCAAAAGGTGTGAAATCCAACACATGCATTCAGCAGGGCTGATACAGGTGTGATTGAGCAGGTGTGTGGTTGCAGAAAGAGAAGGTTGTAAAAAACCATTTTTTTTTCTTCTTATCCTGTTTCAGATGCCCAAGAAACAGGCAGGAATAGTCCTTATGACCCCTTCAGGCTAGGATTTTTTTTACTTCTTGCACATTMTGTACTGGGTCTTCCTGTACTCTTGCTATGTCTGGAAACGCTCGAGAGAATTTGCTTTGACATGACTATTACCTGTTCTGTGGGACTCCTACATAATGCAAGCAAATAAATATTTACATCAGAGTTTGACTCAAATTTCTGGCTGTGTCTTTTAATTAGTGACCTGATAGCTGATGTTACACATTGGAAGATAGAAAAATAAAGGTACCACAGTACCATGTTTTTTTATCAACCACAGAATTTGTCGGGTTTTAAGGTTGCTTTTAATTATTGGAAAGTGGATAACAGAAAAAAAAAAAAAACCTGACATAAAGAGGACAGATAGAGGAACACTTATTTCCTATAGTTTTTAGCTTTAGGCAGAAATTAAGAAGACAGCATTTACTGCTGTCTTATGGTTAAAACCCAAACTTGGCTCTCTCTAGGCAGAGAAAAGGTCCAGAATAGTAGATGTTCATTTAATTAACATCTCTATCTTACAGCGTATGCAAAAGGGGTCCATTGTGCAAACAATCATAAATCTCTCTTGGTCTAACTTCAGAGYAATTGACCTTACAACCCAAATAATGTTCCTTTGTGCACAGTTTTTGTATGCAATTTCTAGATTTACTGTTCCAAAGAAGGAGTGTGTAAACAATTTCAGGCAAGACTGAAGTGAGCAACTCATTCATCATAATATGGATAAATGTTTCTGCCAAACTGGAAAGCTTGTTCTGGAAAGAGTCTCTACTGATGCTACTTTCAGTGGCTCCAGATTCAAATTTTTCATTTATTTGATTTTATGTGGTGATACTATCTTAATTAGGAATGAAATGAGGAGAAGAGAAATGACAGGTTTTAGCAGTTYATTGGACAGCAGAGAGTAATACAGGGAAAGGTAGTGACACTTCACCAGTCCAAGAGTATTCCTTTGTCAGTCATCAAATGACTGCCACCAATAAAAAATTCTGAGGACCTCATCCAAGAAAAAGGCAGAAGCAGAAATATAGACAATATAAATGTAACTTCTACTTGTTCCCACTATAACTGTGTAGTGTCTTAAATTCTTGATATTTCTTTTTTCTATAAACAAAATTTCAGGCCACATCTTGAAAAGTTCARTATGAAAGGCACACATATCACTTCCATACATGCGCTCTAGGTGACATATATATGGAGACTGTGATGAACCCTTTCCTTGATGAAACACTGTAAAGCCTTTATTACAAAATAAAGTGTTATCTATTTGAGCAGTGGTCATTAAAAATCTCAAAGTAACTGGCTCCAAATGAATTTTGGCAAACTGAATTCCACATGTTGGAGAGGCAACTTTAGCACTTAGTATACACCAAAAAATTTGCAATTAACCCTGAGAGATTCTTTTGGGATTAGCCACTCCTGGAGAGCTCTGGAACTCTTGAGTCAGCCTCTGGAGGCACCATTAACAATCTCAGGGATCTGGGCTTTCAGTTGARATACCAGGGTCAGGTGATTAAAGCTGCGGCAGCACAGACTATGTCGAACTCCCCAGGATGTGATCCCTATATCCCTATCCTTCTATTACATCTAAGTATGGTCAATCTTTTATACAGTAATAGAACTGATCAAAGTAATAGTAAATGAATAGGTCAGGTAGTGTAGCCCTGTTTCATGTTTGTAACACTGTTTGTAAACATATGTTAGTATTTGCCAGACGTTATGCTCAGCATACTGCGTACTTTGACTTCCTAAACTTAATTATCTATTTCTTACTAGTGCTCATAAAATGACATTCTATAGGATCTGCTCTCTTAATGTCTAACTGAAGCAACTGAACAGAGTAGGGACTAAATAATATAAAATGATAACAAGTAAATAACCAGTTCTATTGATCACATAAATATCCAGGAACCTTTGCAAAGAAATACCACTCCTCAGACTTAAATAGGAACATAAATTAGAGCTGGTGATTATTTCTTAATARGAATTGGAAAAAGAACACTAGCAGGGATGGGATGAATGAGTCCTAAAAGTAAAAGAAATGTTTACGAAAAAGAACAGCATTTGCATTCCTATTTGCCTGGGCCACTTGCCCCTTTTGTAACCTGATAAAACAAGTGAGTCAATACATATCAAGATGACTTAGTGGAAGAACAGCAAATGGCCATTGTAAAAGTAGAGGCCAGAGGAAAAGGGACGYCACAAAGACCCCAGTCATGCAATTTTTTTGCAAGCAGATTTAATGGGTGTGCTGTGGCCAGACACCTTTAGAGTCAAACATGCAATTTCTAAGCAAAACCAGAAAGATCCTACAAAAAGTAGATAAATTCAAATGGAACGCTAACTCAACTTGTTAAAAAGTTCATATTTTGAAAAGAAAATAGTAAAAAACTTACACAAACTATTTTTCATGAGAATACATTYGTTCTACAACCATTTTTATGTGATAGACCAGAAATGCTATTCTTTCCTTCASAGATATACTGCCTTGTTTTCATCAATTTACTCTGACTGTAAAGGAGCCTTCCAGAAAACAGTGAATAAACTGAAAAATTATGTAGTCCATACTGACTATCTGACAAATCACTGGAAAGTTTCATTTTCCCCCTCGCCTGTCTGACAAAACTGCAAGACAGCCAAATACAGGTGTTCAGATATGTTCAGACAACACTCTTTTTTCTTTCTCTCTTTTTAATATAATATTTTGTCCTTTACTCTGGCGAAAACATTATGGTTGGTAAAGTAAGATCAATCAATAATTCTAATTTTTTAAAGCCTTTAAAGTAATTTTTTGAGAAATATGGTAGTTTAGACAGCACATTTATTTAGTTTTAATTTTTGTGCTGTCATGCATCAGCACTGAAGTCCTGATTTAGAACACATGCAGCGTGCCTTTGAAGTTTTTGGCTGTTCTTTAACAATGGCAAAAAAAGATATAAAAAAATTAAACAGCACCAGAAAAAAAATCATAAAACAGGGCTTTTGTGCTCTTGATTTATATATTGTTTTTTATGTCTGTTTAAAAAAAAGCTTTATTCTCAATAATCTTTCATGGGAAGCTTTGCTCTGACATACTTTCATCTAAGCCTTTTCTTCTGTGCTGACCTTTCTTCTTTCTATCCCCCCAAGTCTCTGAATTTTTCTAATATCTTTCCCATTCAGTAGCAAAATGAGTTTATTGGAATTCTTATGAAAACCAAAAGTGTAGAATTGTGCAAGTGATATGCTAAACTGATATTTTTTGATGAAAGTAATAAATATTCCAAGTAAACAGGACCTCCAAATAAACCAGCTATTTTCTTCTGGAGCTGTTTGACTCCCCCTCTGGGCTCTATGTGTGCACTGGTACATGTCGTCGTCTTTTTGGCCAAGTTACATAACACTGCTTTTCTTCCAAGGAAGTGCATGAAAGCTGAGAATTGCCATTGTTCATTTTTATCCAATGTGTTGTAATGAATATGAGCCAATGCCATATTTATTTGTTCTGTGGCCAGCTTCTTCCTGGCTTTTTTTCTCTCCATTTCAGCTCAAGGACCAAATTGTTGAAACAACAACAAAACCACCACAATTGGCTTCATAGTCTTTCTTCTCCTTAGGGTTTTCCATTCCTTGGAAAATTTTAGTGCATTAGTAGTGCCATCTAAATGTACCAACACCAGGTGATGCAAAGAAGGATTTTAATTGCAGTTTACCTGAAAAACAGTTTCTAGATGGACCAATCAAATCCATGTCCAGAGGTTTGAAGAATATTAACCCCACTCCCGCCATAATTCTTAATTGTCAGCCCAAATATATGTGTGCACATTACCAATCTGTATGTGTAGAAGGGTAAGAGCAGGGTATTTATGACAGCTGAAAGAGCTGGAGAAGCAGGGACTAGCAGAAAGCTTAACACYTGCATTTTGGGAGTTTGCTGGGGATGTCCTCACTCACTGTATCTCTTCCCTCACRTTCAACATCGTGTATCCATATCTGCATCCCTTCTAAACTACTGCTTACTGCTAACACGGAAATGACAGCTGCATCCGAGGGGAAAGTTCTTTTTTTGTTACAGATCATTCATGTGTTAGTGCAAAATAACAAAACCAACAGCATCTCCTATCACCAACAATGACAGCTGAATTTATGTCAAAATGGTTTTTCCCAGTGAAGTGTAGTGGTAAGCTTACTTCAAAGACACCTCTGTGTTACACAATACCACTCTTAAATCCATGTAAAGAACTTGTGTAAAAGTTTTTCTTAATATTGAAGATTCTGCAGTTCATTTTACTTTTAGGGAATTTAACTACCCTTTTTAGCAACTTGATCTGTATTAAAAGAAGTCTCATTTATAATTTCATTTAATTTCATATTAAATTTATGACCTTTCTACATATTGAAAATGGATGGGGAAAACCCCTTGACTTTAATATTTATCAAGATTCTTTTTCCCTACCTTTAAGTAAGGAAAAGTTAGCTGTCTTGCTTCTGCTACTCCTCCAGTCTATTTACTACTCAGTAGAAAGACAGGAATATCCCCAAGAAGATCTGTCGCACCAATTTTCTTAAAAGATGGTCTTTTGGGGATTAAACACCTCTCTATATTGCCTGTCATGGACAAATCTGGACTTAATAAGATGTTTAATGTCCAGAAAGCCAAACTTTGAGAGAGAAAGCTCATTTATGGCTCCAAAAGACTATTTACACCCAGACAGATAAAATATGTTTTCATCTACCAAGGTCACGCATTGTGAATACACCGTGCTCAGTGAGAAGATTCTCAGGTAAATATGAAATTAAAGATGAATACATTTTAGTTAAGTAATCTATGCTTCCATTATGCTTCCATGCCTCAATAAAAATTACTCTTGATAGAGGTTTTGTAGGTTATGGAGACCTACTTTCAAATCCTTGTATTATTTAAGCAAGTTTTAATACGAATATTATCATACAATATTAGTATATTAACTATATACTTACTAGGAAATTATTTTGAAAGTATATCAGAATACTACCTAACATATTTCTAAAAATCATTTAAATTTCAAGTTAACAGGTATTTTTATACAGAAACCATAGAAATTATATAGAAATTATTTTTGCTCTACTTACAGTACATATAGTCATATTAGCATGTCATAATAATAATCTTTTTAGCTTTGAATGAATATCTATTATCATTTCCCAAAAAACTCACTTCCTTTTCAAACCAGGACACTGATTCATAAAAGTTGAAAATAATTGTGTACACAGAGAATTTCAATGCCAAACTGCTCCATTAAACCCAATGATACTTCCTGAGACTACACAAAATATTTGCTATCCTACCAACCCACTGTACACCTTGCTTTCTTTGTCTAAGACATAAATCATCTGCTCTTTAAAGCTCTGTTCACTACTTAGTTCAATCTCTCCTAACACCCTTTTAGTTCAGCATCCTCTTCCCTTGAATATACTGGCACTTCTCTGCTAATAACACGACAAAAACTTGGTAAGTGGTATGCATTTACCAGGGTGGCTTTTAGATATCCTAGAAAAAGAAGGGAATTCGACCATTTGTCCTGGTGTTTTAGAAGTTAAACAACCTGGTCAAAAGAATCATTCCCGCTCAGATGTCTGATGTCCAGCCTTCCCATCCTCACACCTGGGATTTCCCAGGCTGAAACACTGGAACGCATCTTCCTCCATCATGAATTAATTTGCTGCTCTCAAGCCCTTTACTTCAGATTAGCAGTTGACGTATGTCTAAACAGTGCTGCCATAAATATCRATATTGCTTCAAAAATGAGACATGTGAAAGAGGGAAACTATTGCCTACTTTAGAGAGATGAACTGAAGCTAATGAAAATCAAATCTCAAGAGACATGGTTCAAGAATGAAATCTYCACAGATCAATCTCTCAAAGGCAGTAAGTGGCAGAAGTTACTGAGCTGAAACTAACACAGAAGGAAGAGTTCAGTGAAATAGCAATATAATTATAATAAGATTGGTCAGAAAATATTCCTGTAGTAATGAGAGGCCTTCTAGCGGAACTTATTTAATTTCATGTTTATTTCTGAGTCTACTAATTGTGGATAAGTTTTCTTAAAAGCTAAGGAAACATTCAGAGGAAATCAAAATATTTTACAGATACTCTTTCTTTCACCAGTTTTAATAAAATAAAAACAGGTACTGAGAAAGGACTGAGTGTTATCCAGTGGACTAAATTAGGTAGTTGAGCCATGATGACAAGAGGGATGGGCAAATTCTGAAGAAAAAAGTTACTCAAGACACAATGTTTGACATCTGGTTTATGATGCTCTAATTGTCAGTAGTCAGCCAAAGCCAAAAGACTGCTATTGTCTTTCAGATGAAATATATCTAGAACAATGCTGACTGTTTACTAAACTAAATATATTCTCTCACTTGCTTCCTGAAGTATATGCCCCACCTTAGAAGTTTGKTTTTTTTTCTACTTTCTTTCTTAAAAATGCTGAGTTTAGGTCTGACAAGTTCTGATGGTCAGGGTACACCATGCTGAAGTAGTTAAGCTGCAAGTACACTTGTTCTGCTATAAGATGGCTAGTTCCATTAAAATAAATTACAAAATTTTCTTCCAGTACAATGAAACATAAGGAAAAGCAGGTAAATAATTTACAGGTATTTTAGAAAATTTTATGCAAAAATACAAATTAATAGTATCTTTCTTACTTTTGCTTTCTTTTAGATATATATTGCAAATTACACTAAGAAAAATCTTATTTTGTCTAAATGAAAGACACTTCTTATATTCTAGGTTTTAATTTTTCTTTTCTCCTTTTCTTT
>JACDOX010000041.1:0-13350 GCA_014549065.1 Cardinalis cardinalis
CCCTGCTTTTGCAACATCTGGGAGCTTAGTTTTGGCCTCTTTTGGTCCTTTGCGCTGCTCGTGATATAATCCTCGTCCATTTTCTTGATAGTAATTCAATGCTCTCTTTTAGTCCTCTCTTAAACCTGAACAAATCCAGTTCTCATTTTCTCTCAATACATAATGCTTCAGGTATCTTCTAATCCTGGAGACTCTCTCCTGACTTTGCAACAATTTTCCTCTACAAGACATCCCAAAACTGATGGAAGAACACATCTCTGGTCAGCTATGAATATTTTTCTGTTGCTAATCTTCACAAAACTTCATATAGAGCTGTACCAAAGATGTAAGCATCTCATATTACCTCTTTGGAGTTTTTTTCAGAATTTCCATCTGTACCAATTTTGTTCATTGCCTCAAGCTGCTAAATAAAGATGCTCTTTGGTCATGTTCACCACCAACTTATTAATAAGGAAAAATTAACCACTATGCTCTAGAACAAATTACTCAGTGCTTCATGACCTTTTCATTCATATCACAAACAATCTTGTCTAACCTGCCTGAGAAGAAACCATTACAGCAATAAAATCTCCATTGGAAACCAAATAATTGGACAATAAATAAAAATAAAAATAAAAATAAAAATAAAAATAAAAATAAAAATAAAAATAAAAATAAAAATAAAAATAAAAATAATAAAAATAAAAATAAAAATAAAAACATCATGGCCTCTTTTCTATGCTTAAAGTCCTTACTTCTCCCCTGAAAGTCTCTCGTAGTTTGTTTATACTTCACTGAATTATTTTTTATACCTCTTCGTAGGTGTATGGCTGTTCATGGATTTCAGATCTATTGCAGATTCTCTGGATACTGACACTGACAGTAGCTGCATTCACCTGGCTTGTCCATAGAATTTTTTCTCACCAGAGGTCTGGGAGGGTTTTGTGGGTTTGTTTGTTTGTTTCAAAAGAAAGCTGTGAGTGATGGAACATAAAGTGGTGGTCACAGGAAAAAAAAATTCTACTTTGATAATCAGCCATAAGATAATCTATCCAACCTTATGTCAGTCAATGAACAACCCCAAATAAATTTATTGCATATAAATTTGTGTTTTGTCTTTTTTCCTTTCTAATGATAAGAACACAAAATATTGCAAAAGTGTGAAGAACAAAGCTAATTGAAAGATTTTTTGTAACTAACTGAGTCCTAATACTACACAGCAGGTGTAATATTCTTGTCAACTACTTAGAAGGCTGATCATTAAATTTCTTTTTATCAGCCTTCTTGTGTATGGCAGGCCCCATACACAAAATCAACTTTAATTTGTTACTGAGCAGTCCCTGAATGTGAGCACAATGGACAATTCATCATTTTCATGAAAAATATTGAGCTAACTGGTAAAACATGGTAAAGTCCATACTTCTATTTTATGTTATTTGGTTGAGGAGAAAATAACTTTTTTTTCCAGACTATATTTTTAAGTCTCAAGATGTACTAATGATCCATGAGGTCTTGTGAGATAGGTGAGAGTATTTTTAATAAGGTTCAAGAAAGTTGCTATTTTCCCTGTGAAGCACAAACTTTGCAGTATTCACTTCAGTTTTACTCTGTGCTGTATATTTTCTTCATGCACATGCACAGTGCAACTAATTCCTTCAGCACCAAGAGTCACACAAGGCTTTTTGCTGTGCTTTGGATCTTGGCACCGTATTTATAAGGTTACAATGAGATGCATTCCTTGAGGTGCAGTTAGGCTTATTTTCAGAAAAGTGTAAATACCCGCAGCCCAAATGGAAGTGAAGCATGTGCTGTGCAGTTACACACCAACCACTGTGCATCAAGTCACCTGTCAGCGAACACGAGACAGTACATCACTCTCTAAACAGGTGAGACACCTTGTGTTCATAACGTGTTCCAATACCCTTTCCCTTCTATATATTCCCAATACCTTTTATCTTTGAATTTCAGACAAATTATTTTCTTTGTTAAAATCATATTTAAAGGCTAAAGCTGTTATTTTAGTGATTCAGACTAATATCCCTCTCTCTTCTGTACCTACAAGATCTGCCCTAGTTTCTGAGAGTTGAGAGTTATGAATCTAATAGGTTCTGAAAATCACCAGCATGAATGAATGAAACTTAATACATCTTTTCTGTGGGCAATGGAAGGTGAAGTTTTGCTTAATTACTTTCTACTTTCACTTCCGTGTCAAAGTCAAGCTAAACTCCTAGGGAGGATAGAAGCCTTTCTCTTACCTAGGAAGCCAATACCTCTTGCACTTATGTGTCAGGCATGTATAGTAATTCAATATTTAAGGCATTTCGGTCACAGAATGACTGCTAATCCAAAACTGCAGTAAGGAAAAAACCAATTATCTCTGCAATATCAGAGCATTTTAGGCTCAGTTTGATTTAATTTTCCATATAGCCTGGTAAAATGTAAGACTGAGTTACCTTGCTCCACAGACTTCCTCTTTGAAAGGTCCTTTTTTCATGGAGATACACCTTAAAACCTGATTATTTTTGGACTGAGAAAAAGGGGCATTGGAAGAATAAAGATAATTTTTAGATTTCAGATCTTTCCATGAGTGTCAGTATATTTTATCTTTTCAGGTGTCCTGGAAAAAGTGTTCATAAAAGTGCTTCATGAACCACTACACACTTTTTTTGTAAGCTCATAATCCTTATTATGACAGCAGGCATTTTAGGCTGCACATTTCTGTATCTCTAAATACAGTGCATATTCTCTTCTGCCCAAGCTCTACTTGATTTATTTTTACTTACACAAAAAGAAAGGCATCTTGCATGTAAAATCCAGTTTTCAGAGTAAAGGACACTGAATGAAGAAAACATGCTGTAACCATTAAGAACAACGAATAAAAAGAATCTTTTTTTTTTCTGTTAGTTAAAACTCTCCACTTTAGTAATGTAAATAAAAAAATTATGATCCAAATTATCATTTTCCTTCTACCATGGGGTAAAAAACCCCGAAAATTATCTGTAAAAATTTTTTATGAAATTAAATTAGAATCCATTCTTTGTTTCATACTGAGAGGGAATTCCATACTTCTCTGAGCTCTAGTTTGCATTGTACACTCACTTAATAAATTTTTCTGTTCAGAAGAATCCTAAAGTACGTTGAAGTTACTAAAAAAAAACAACAGGGAGAGAGTTTCAGAAGCTTTAGTTTTGTGATGAAATGCAGCATGCATTCTTTAATGTTGCCTTCATCCAAAACAAAATATTTTACTTTTTTTTGTGTGTGCCTGGAAAAATTAATTTAAATTCTCTTATTTCTGTGGGATATTTTAGATTTTAGAGAAATATATCCACTTCAGAAAACAAACCAGACCAGAAAATTGTATTGGAAATTACTACTCACATCTGAGGGGCAATAACGTTCAGAAATGTCTTGCAAGAGAATAGAGCACTAAATGAAAAGTTTGTTTATTAATTTATGCTATTCCCATTTTAAAAGTCAAGAAAATTGCAGAAAACTACTGTTGTTCAATCTTGCATCAGTGTCTGTAAAGGTTATGGAGCAAGTTCTCCTATAAGCTACTCCCCAAACCAGGCAGGATATGGAAACTGACTGGCTCTGTAGATGACTGTGTAGACGACAAGGTGGATAAAAAATTTTTTTATCCATTAGGCTTAATAGGCTAATGGAAAATACTTTGAAATCTAACTGGTGTCTAGTTACACTCGACATTCCACTTAAGATCATCATCATCAATAACAGGGCAATACCATAATGGAAAGTGGTTGTCAGTGGAAAGGAGGATTTCCATTCAGAGGGATTCCAAAACACTGAAGGAATGAGTCACTGGAAACCAAGCAATTTGGACAGAACAAATGTGAAGCCCTGCACTCAGGAAGGAAGGATCCTACACATCCCAGTGTGGACTGGGAACTGTCTGGTTGTTTCTCAGCCTTGCAGGAAGTTACCCCTTTTTTGTGCAGCGGATTGCTGATGTTCACAGAAATTTTCACCCAGGTTAGGTTGGTCATCTATAAGCAGTACAGGTAGAGCTGGGGAGAAGACTATGTAGTGAAGAAGAGCAGAGAAACCTAACAGCTAATGGCAAACAGATCATCTGGGTACTTAATTTCTGAAGTAGATGGCAAGAACCCGTTATACAAGTACCACTCAGAGCGAGTGAGAATGTGTGGTCTGGTTCCACCTTGCCTGTTGTGAGGAGTCTGGCATGTGATTTCTGTACAAGTTACTTGTCTCAGTTAACATTGTGATCAATGGAAGTTTAGTCAGTACAGCCAGGTGGAATCATGAAAACTGATTCCACAGGAAATGGAAGAAACCTGTGCAAACTGACATTTTACAGTTTCTGTGTAACTATTATGTAATTGATCTCTCTTGCCTTTTCATGCATTTCTTTCTTTCTTGCCTATGCTCATGCAGTGCTTCTTAACAGTTATAGCAAAACTGTTTCTGTGAGTGCTAAAAGCAAAGAAATTAACTCTCCATAAAAACATAAATATATTTTTATTATAGATATATCCTTAAAAGAATTTCCACAGACATTGCTTTCTCAATAACACAATAAATAATCAGGATTATTTTCCTGATTTCTACAGTGAGAATAGCAATTGTCTGTAGTTTAGCTATAAGAATATGAGCCATCTTTGGGTGTTTGCAAGGCACTTCTCTTTTCTGGAGACCAGATGTATAAATCTCAAAGCCTCATTGGCCAGTGTCCATAGACTATCATGGCAAATGCTGATACTCAGAAAGTCATGATTTCCTGCTAAATTTCATAACCAGTAAAGAAAAAGGTACTTAGCTTCTTGTGGAGGACTGAGAAATTTGTCTCATTGTTCCTGGAAAACCCTGCGCTCTCTCATCTAAGACTATGAAGAAATTATGAAATTGTTAGACTGGAGATAAATATCCTCATAAATAGGAATAATCACTTGATAAAGATGAGGAACAGTATCATCTGTAAAGGATTATGTGACATATATAGCCCAGAATATTAATTTTAATTAAAATGCAGACATTACTTAAAAACAGGGGTTTTGCAATCTGTGCACATAATCTTTCAAAAATAATCCTCTGCTTCTGACAGTAACAGGAACAGTCATTATGGTCTTATTGTGTCTATGTAGAAATTACTGAATTAAATCCTATGACCTCCCTTACAAAGGCAATCTGTCTACCTGACTTCATGGCTATATTTTCCAGACAAAAATGTCAACATACTAACTGAAATATCTTTAATTTTTTCTCCTTCTGCCAACGTTCTCTGTACATATTTTCCTACAGTTGGGTAGTACTTCAGGCTCAACCAGTGAAGGTAAACTGATCTCTTAAAACCTCTTTCTTGACAGAGATTTCCTAAATGAAAGGTCCATAACTCAGTTCATATCAACAAAAATGAGTTAGGAGTAGAGGTTAGAGGACTGATAACATCAATTAGGAGGTGATGAGGAGGTGAAGTCAAAATGGTAGCAGCCTTCCTTAGCCTATGGAAAAGGACAGGTGAAAACAGAATAACACAAGTATGCATGTTCAGCTGCTAATACAATTTACTTTGGATAAAAGGGATACTGGGGCACAACATGAAATATGTTCTCTGCCACTTTAATCTCCAAATTTGAGTCATACAGAGTTAGGATTAGGAAATTTACTGAGATGTCCTGAGCTGGCTTTCTTGCAGCTTTGTGACAAGCCTGTGACTGTATGTAACATCATCCATCTTTCTGCAGCGGTAGATCTGATGTACAAGGTTCTTCACGTATTGTACTTATAACAGATGTTATTGTTTGAAGCAAGAGTTAGGGTCAATGTAGTCTTGCTTCACTTACATAACAAGTTAGCTCTAAGGTTATTGTTGTATGCAGGCTGTTTTTAACAATGAACTGAATTATACAATACTGGTGGGGACTGAAGGGGAAAGTAATTTCGTTTTAAACACCTGTTCATTTCCTGTGCACGTAACAACACAAAATTAAAGCCTGAGAGTTTGTACCACAAAAATAAAGGAGGACATGTGCAGATTTGAAGCTCTGACTGATCCCATTAGAATCTGATTAGCTATTCATAGGATAAACGACGTATATTTTTTTCTGTTTTTAGTTTTCACCACATCAGGAATTGCATCATCAGTATATTCGTTGACTGTATGACAGACAAGAGTTAAAACAGCAGAAGTTTGCCTGCTTTATTATTTTACACAGTTATTGCTGAATTTAACATTTAGTTGCTAATTTTTGAGCTCCGAATCATGAGTTTTTAAATGAAAATGATAAGCATTGTAATTAAGAACTATTAGAAGCACATAAAATAAAAAAACAGCAAAGGAAGATGGGGAATGGGGGTTGTGGTCAGTTCATCACATGCTTTTTCTGCTGCTGCTCAGGGACGGGAGTCCTTCTTCTGCTTCACCATGGGCACATGGAACAAGTAGCATGTGTGGAAGCTGACAAAATAGCTGTATTAACAAAAAAGGGATTTTCTAACAAAAGTGGAATCATTTAAGAACAGCTTCAGTTGGAGGTAGTGCATTCCAGAAAGAGTAAGTCTTAAAAATATCAGATATGCTGAAACTACCTTTTGTGCCACAGAAAATAATTCATTAATTTCTTGAGCAAAAATTAAAATGGATATTTTTATCTTTCCTCTCACCAAGACATAGGTAACCCAGGAAATAATTTTTCTTAAGTCATTTTTGATATCCACAGTTTCCACAGAAGATAGTTGAGGTCCACTTGAGGAAAAATCAGATGTACTTCAAGCTCCAGCAGGGTCATCCCAGAACACGTTGCACAGGGTTGTGTCCAGATGGGTCTTGAATATCTGCAGTGGGGGAGACTCCACACCCTCTCTGGGCAATCTGTTCCAGTGCTTCGTCACTGCACTGTACAGAAGTTCTACCTCATATTCGGTGGAATTTCCTGTGCATCAGTTTCTACCCATTTCCTCTTGTCCTATGGCTGGGCACCACTGAGCAGAGCCAGGATCCATCTTGGCACCCTCCCTTCAGATATTTTTACGCATTGATGAAGTGCCCTCTCAGGTGTCTCTTCTTGAGGCTGAACAGTCCCAGCTCCCTGAGCCTTTCCTTGTGAGGTGCTCCAGTGCCTTAATCACCTTTGTTGCCCTGGCCTGGACCCACTCCAGGAACTCCTTACCCTTCATTTTTTTTCACAGATTTTATAATAGAGAAGAAAACATAAAGGCATTGGTTTTATTTCACTGTAGAGTTATAAGTCCATCCTGTTCACTTCTGTGGGAACTTTGAAACTGTATATGAAACTCTTAATTGTTAAATAGTGTTTAAATCTAGTAACTTTAAAAGATGTGTGAAGTCTCTGATCTTTGTAAAGAACAAATCATTAAGAAGGAGTGTGTGGCAAATATGGAGATAATGATTAAAATTATAACTTCTGAGGGGGGTGTCAGTGGAGGAAATTACTCCAGACCTTTCTAGGACATGTTATTTGAATTAGATTCCACAGAAACGACATTTTGAACTGACAGAATTTAGAGCAAATAGTAAGATTTTTTGGTGAATTTTTAAAGACAAAGCCAAAACGGTATGAAATTGAGTGTGTGTTATTTGATTGGTAAGCAGTAGTGGGAGTTTCTTTGGACCTTTCAAAACCAGATGGAAGTTTGATGTTATGCAAATGGAGAGGTAGAATAAAAGACAAAATCAAAGTTTGGTACATAAAATAAAAATTTCAAATACAAATCAAGCCAAACACACACTAGCCTGTGGAAATCCTTCAGTGATTTTCTATTTGCTGCTAGCCTGTAAACAGAATTAAGGAATCTTATATAGATCTGAAGAATATGAAAAGCAATTATTTTATCTCTGTAGCTTAAGTAATTTGAACTTTGTGATTTATAAACGGCTAGATAAATTCTTGAGCAGAAAATTCATACTGTTTTGATAAGAGTAATCAAGGTATACATTATAGGGCTCTGATATTGCATAGTTACAAAATGTAAAATATAATATTATATCTATAAACTAATTTTTATTCCCATATAAATATATGTTCCTATATAATACACAAATATAAGAGAGATAAAAGCGTGAATTGAGCACATAGGACGTATAACAGTGCTAAAAGGATTTTTGAGATCATACAAGATCTCAAGATAATTAGCCACTGAAAAACTCTAAATTAAGGAGGGAAACTTGATGTAGAAGAAATCTAGTAAATATGTGCAAAGAAATGTGGTAGAATATACTCTTTGGGATCAACTGTGTATTGCATTATCATCAGTGCTCTATGTTTACGTTTGCTTGGACAAAGTTATCTCCTCCAAGAGAATGACCCTTCAGCTGAACAGCAAATCCCAAAGAATAGTTTTATACCTACAGTGCTCTTCTTTGCCTACCTGAGAGCCTGGGCTGAAGTTCCTTTAGAGTTTTTTCTGTGTACAACTGATACTTGAATTATGCTGAAAAATGGTATGGGGTAGAAATACTAAAAGTAGTATGAATTTACCCATTTTGACTATAGGGAAATCTTTCTGATGGAATTAGCCCCAGAATTGTAGAAGTTGTTGGAGAGTCATAAAAATCAGAAGGTTTTAAGAAAATTAAGAAAGCAGGCCTTAAGCAGAAGTTATAGGAACAGATGCTAAAGCAGTAAAAAAGTTTTCTAAGCCATAGTGTAGACGTAAAAAATAGAACAATAAGCTAGTGTTAGCTCGCCTTCTAAGTTGCAACAAGTTTATTTAATGTATATTTTAGAAGGTTAAAAATGAATGGAGCGCTGTGCTTAAGTTTCTATGAACAAGCTATTGTGTTTAGAAAAAGCCTCATTGTTTTAACCAGAATTACCTATGCTTCAAAATTATTAGATAGAATTATTGTCAATATGCCTTTTCTCTATGTGATTAGATGAAATTTATTCTAGATCTGTCTTATGCTCTGTGGCAACGTCAAGCTTCTTTAGCATTCTATAGAACCAATGAGCAAGTCACATCAAGTTGTCTCCATTGTAAAACAATGTTATGAGACTAATGTAAGAAATAAACCTCTCAAAGACCTGATTCCAAGTGTCCCGTCCCGTTTGTGCTATAAATATATTGTCAGCGAGAAAATCAGTTCATTTGCCCTTAAGGCAGAAGTTTTTTGTTACAGGAAGAAAAACCTGGGAAAATTAGCAAAGTACGTGGGTGACCAGAAACTGGGGCCTAGGACTAGGCTGAGTTCTACTGAGATCAAGATGTGAGAGGAACTAAGGTATTTGGCAGTGTTCCATTACCCCACTGCAATGATTGACACTCACTCCAGTGCACTTATAAAGTGCCTACTGAATAAAACCTGTTATGATTTAAGGGTCGTAAGATCTAAGCCACTTTATTAGAGCAAATGAAAGCTGGTCATGGAGAAAACAATTTTTTCAAAATACTTGTTTGTGTTCTGACATGCTGCCAGTTGTCTCATTAATACAGTAAATAATACTGTAATATTGTCAAGGTTTGACGTTGGCACAATGCCAGAGCCCCCATTAAAATACCTTCTCCCTGGTTTCTGCTGTGAGATGTGACCAGGAATAAGCGAAGCAGTCTCCTACTTAGAAATAAAAAACCAAAACTTTATTAACTACACTATAACTATATATAAAAAAGGAACACACACAGGAAAAATGAAAACCTTACTAATACATTTCCTCCTCCCCCCACCAAATTTCCAATATGTCCATCTCCCAAATCACTGACTCTTGGTCCATCACCACCCTCTTCCTTTCACGTCCAGTGCTCTCACCACTGAACATGGACCAGAGCTGTTTCCAGGGTCATCTTTTAAGGATTCTTTGTCCCAATCCAAAAAGGGCACAGTCTCTCCTTTGGGACACCTCTCCTGCCCCCAGATTTTTTCAACCCCTGGGGCCGAGGGGTACCAACACTGAATTCTCTTGGTTCTGAGGCATTGCCTCCCCCTGGATGCAGTCTCTGCATCACAAGGAAACATGGTTCTGTCCATGGCTATATAAAAAGAGTCTAGCAAAAGTCACTCCATCATCTCTTCCCACCTAAAATTCTTCTCTATTCTTCCCACATCTCTCCCTTTTCCAGACCTTCAACACTTGCCCATTTCCTTCTTCATCTTCCACTCTTACCTCTCTTCTAGGAAGGGTTAATGTTCTGTAAAGTTTTCATTGTCCAAAAAAAGGGTTAAAAACTCCCACAAGTGGCCAGACACCTTCTCGTTGCACCCCCACCTTCTCCGCAGGCCGGGCTGTGCGGCCCGCACAGGATATCAAATTTTAAGATAACAGTCCCAGGCACAGGCTTTCTCTCTCTCTCTCTGTCTTCCAGGGGTGGGGGGTTCGGGCAGGCTACCCAGTGCCTCTCGGTGGTCTTCCACTCTTCTACCCTTCCACCGCTCAGGGTCAGGCCTACCTCTCCCAGCCCAATGGCTTTTCCCCTCCCCTGCCCAGCCAGCAGCTGGGCCAGGGAAGAGACCCGAACTCTTCCTGCCGTAAACTCAAGAGAGTTTCCCCCACGAGTACTCTGCTTTTTAACCCCTGTGTTCTCAGAGGCGTATCCAATGCCCCAGTGGCCCAACCAGGTGCCAATATTCAAATCTGAGCACCTATTGGCCTGACCATTTCATCCCAGAAAACTTACTTCCTCTTAAACCACGTCAAATATGTACAAAATAGAGGTAAAATTATTCTAGAATGCTTTCTCAACCAGAATAGAAAAAAAACCCTTGCGAGTTTTTTTAACTCTGAAAATATTTCTTATCAATGATTCATTACATATAAAAAATGTCCAAGATTGTAAAATAAAACACTAGACAGATTTAAATATCTTTAGACAGAAATGTCCAGATGATTTAGTGATTATATTCCCATTTCTTTTGAGTCATTTAGAGTGAGAGTGGTATAAGACCACTTTGATGGCACTTTATTGTAAGGAACTATATTGATTTAATCTACTTGGGGATGGAAAATAATTTTAGAAAATAATACAATCACATATTATCATTTGAATAACAATTATTGACCTATTCAATACATCAATTAATCAGTCCATAATTTCAATGAGTTTCTTAATTTTCTTGATATATATGGATATTAACAATAGATGAAGTGCCCTTAAGTTATGCTTTATCAACACTTTGATTGCCATCAGATGAAGATTTTCTGATCACAAAGCAAAATCTAAGTGGCAGGAACGTTATAAAATACCAACCATTGAAAAGTTTGTTTGAGGTCTCTACACCTTGATAACCCTATAATTATTGCCAAAAAACTGCTATCAAATTTTCAGAGGCACTGAAAATATTGTTTAGTGTGATGAGGCAGCAGTGCAATTGGGAAGTTCAAGGGGATAGATGCTGATTATTGATAAAGAGAAAAGAATAAGAAATAGAAGGAAATTTTTTCAGGAAGCTAGAACAAATTTACAACACTTAATCTGAGCTCAGGGCGTCTCCTTGCCTGTAACCCCTACAACGAAATAGAAACAGCAGAAATGCACTAAATAAATAAGAATGTTACTATATTTCAAGTGAAAAACAATTAAAAATAACTGCTAATTTCTATTTTTAGTACACTGTAATGAATATCCTGTTTAAAAGTGCATTAAGAAGACTGTGAGTTAAAGATCCTTTTGCACAATTAGACTGTAGCTTTAC
Source organism: Cardinalis cardinalis (assembly GCA_014549065.1). Taxonomy (NCBI): domain Eukaryota; kingdom Metazoa; phylum Chordata; class Aves; order Passeriformes; family Cardinalidae; genus Cardinalis; species Cardinalis cardinalis. The sequence continues at coordinate 11,609 of JACDOX010000041.1, forward strand.
AGATATATGTATTTTGTTCTCTTTCATGGCTCAGAATTCCTAGTTATTTCAGCACTATAATAAAAACATTCTTACCTAAATGTCAGAAAAAAAAATGGGGAAAAGACCTTTATTGCTCCAAGTACCTGGGAAGCCCAGACCGCACCAATTACGTGTAGTTCATTTTCCTATGACAGAGCTATTTGAGGAGTGAAAGCTCCATCATGAGAATGACACCACATTTTATAATTCAGGGTATCATTAGGAGACTGGTTGCAAGTTTTCCACTGAATGCTTTTATGCTTATTGGATGTATTAAACAAGTGTTTTATACATGAATCCTAATCATAAGCTTTTCAACCCCTAAAACCAGAATTCCTGGTTATAAATTCAGAATTTCTGTGTAATACAGGACACACAACACAAGACCACAATAACATTCACAAGACAAACTCACTCTGGAACAACAGAATTTTCTAACCCCATCATACTGATGACTGGATTTGTTTCTCCAGGGGCCCAGTCTATATTGTACCAGATTAGAAGTAAACAAATTGTAAGGAATGACTAATGTAATAATTTACTTCCAATAAATCTCACTTATTTGGCAATGGAACCTCCAAAGTCAATTCAAGAGCTTATGAAGTACTTCTGAGCATTTGGTTTACTTCTGTTAATGAGAATTTAGGGTTTTTACAAAGAACAACTTCAGAACTGTTGCCACTGATATGAAGACATAAAATTTTAGTGATTAGAAGTGAAAAAATAAATTGATCAGCTCAAGTTTACTCTAAGCTCAAATTGCTACCTGCAGCAATTTTTAATGTTTTGATCAATCAAGACTCCTTGCATTCCAATACCAGAGTTCATCAATAATCCAAAAAGCCATTAGAAATCAATTCTACCTGTGAGCTCTCCTTTTCAGACAGTTTTTCCTGTTTTAAAGATCGAATATTTTTCTTCTGTGAGAGCAGATACCTCTCTTCGCAGGGACCAGTTTACCCTTTTGTTACTCTGCCACATCAGATTTCTTTTGCACTCTGGAACAGAAAAAAAAAAAATGACCAAAAAACCATCTCTTCTAGGCAACCAAAAATGGATATATAATAAAAACTTCTTTACTGTCTTTGGCCCCCAACACTTTATCCAGTGTCTCTCTGCCATTACTCATTTAATGAAGTCTCACTGTTGCTTAAATTTCTCCTTAATTTACAGCTTCATCTCTTCTACTTCTTCATCTGCCACAGCTGAGATAGGAGTAAGACAGCTGTTCTGGTTGGAGAATGAGTTTATATTGTCTGGCTCAATTAATTTGGAGGCTAACATGATATGAATTCAGACATGCTTACCTGTTTCTTTTAGCATACTGTATTTCACAGACTCATATTTCAAGAACAGTGGACAGTTGGTATTGAAATGTCAATATTCCACTTGACAATGCAGACAGAAGTGTCCCTAGCTCATTTTCCCCTTGCAGAAAGAAGACATAACTGCTTTCTTCACATGCTGAAATGTCTATAACGTCACCAAATAAATTTTTGACTGTGTCACTGATCACATATTTGTTTTCTTTCAATATTGTCTTCAGTAATTTACCAGGGACATAATTTAGCATTACAAGGTGTTGGTTATTCATGTTGTTTTTCTTTTTCTTTTTTCTTTTTTCTTTTTTCTTTTCTTTTCTTTTCTTTTCTTTTCTTTTCTTTTCTTTTCTTTTCTTTTCTTTTCTTTTCTTTTCTTTTCTTTTCTTTTCTTTTCTTTTC
>JACDOX010000041.1:13516-36897 GCA_014549065.1 Cardinalis cardinalis
TTTTCTTTTCTTTTCTTTTCTTTTCTTTTCTTTTCTTTTCTTTTCTTTTCTTTTCTTTTTTTCCATTAAAAACAAGCATTTTCGTCACCTAAAACAGGAAGTACTATAGGCGATTTATTTCCTAATTCAGTAATTCCCTATGGTTTTTCTTTTTATCTTTTTACCTTTCTATGTTTTCTGTCTTGAGGTTTGATAAGGAGTCTCTTTGCCCATATTCCATGTAGTGGCTGTTATTGCCCACCAGTGCCAAATTAGACCCTTGTCTCACCTTCCTTCCTCTTTTCTGCTGCTAAGCTCTTTCCATTTCAAATACAAGAGTTGATCCTGCAACCAGCCATGAGCAGCTGAATCCCTACAATTAGATGGAAAACATATTACAGATATATGAGTTGTCAGAGAGGCAGAAAAGCCAGTATCTATGCAGCTCATTGCTAGTTCATGGTTATAAATCTCAACTGTTGTCTGCTGTTTTCCCATTATTGACACAATCCTTCTTTCTCCATATACCCTCTGATAGCTGTTTCATGTGATGTGATAGATGACTGTCTTGCAATTCTCCTTTTTTAAATGGTGTAGGAAGCACTGGGAAAAAAATAATATCCACCTTCTTCATATATCTCATGTATCCATTTTACATACTCACTACTGCTGCCTTCACGGATTTTTTCCCCAAAGCTGACAATGTTTCACTTCTCTGTTTGACAAAACTATTAAATGTGCCATATACAGACTTGGTGAAGTAGGGAAAGTGTCTTTCCTTGCAAAGCATCAGTATCAGTAAAGAATACGCCTCTTATGGTAATGAAGAGCCATAATAAGGGGTACTGCAAAGAGAAAACTGATGTATAATTTAGGAGAAAAACAAAGCACCTACAGAATTCAGGATTTTTTTGTCCTGGGTGAATAATAGCTGAGAGAAGACTGCTAGCTAGCTGTGCTTGTTTTGACTTGGGTAGCATTAATTTTATTTACAGGGGCTATGTTTTGAATTTGAGCTGAACACAGAGTTGAAAACATAGAAATGTTTTTTTTTATTGCTGAGCCGGGCTAACCCAGAGCCAAGCCCTTTTCTGCTTTACATGTGGCCACATTGGTGAGGAAGTGGGACATGCAGAGATGGTTGGGCAGAGACACAGCCAGGACAGGTGACCCCAGATGACCAAAGGGATATTCCAGACCATGTATTTACACATGGAGCATATAAATCTGGGGGAAGAGGGAGGAAGGGGGTGGACATTTAGAGTGATGGTGTTTGTCTTCCCAAGTCACCATGATGTGTGATGGGATTCTGCTCTCCTGGAGATGGCTGAACCTCTGCCTGCCCAGGGAAATCCGGGAAATAATTCCTTATTTTGCTTTGTGTTCACAGCTTGACTGAGACACTAATAATATATATAAATATATAAAAGAGTAAGAAAGAAAAGGATGACAAAATACTTATATTAATTATACCTGGTTACTTAGCTAATAAGGAATCCATGGAAATCCAGATAGAATTTTCTCTAGCAGTCAATCAAAGTTTAGTTTCACTGAGAATCTCTATAATTAAAGAGATGGAAAAAAGAGAACGGGAAGGAGAAAGGGAAAGGAAAAGAAAGAAAATAGGAATTTAGGACAGACAGGACCCCTAGGGTAAGGTTTAGGCATTCTCTCAACAGCAAGCTGCCTATGAAACATAAGAAATAATTTTCTGCTGATTTTCTTCAATAACATTGTAATAATTATAAATGAACTAGAAAAGGTAAGTTTGCAACATGAAGTTTTTGTAGAAGTTTGTGTCACAGGTGTCACCTATGCTAAAAAGGTCTGAAGAGATTTTCAACATCAAAGGGAAATCAAGACATAATTTGAACGTCCAGAGTATTTATCTTTTTTGGTTTTTGCTACATGGATTAAATAAGTATTTCAACATCTTTCACTGATCTGGAGAAAACTGTTAGTTTGTTGCTGACTGCTGATAATATTTCAGTTTCTATTAATAATGTTCCTTTAGTAATGACACTGAAAGCAGATACATATTATGCAAGCTAATTTAAATCCAAATAGTGTTAGGTAACCATTTCTTGACACAGAAAATCAAAACAAAGGTGTTTTTGTGAATATTTATATGTATGCGCATCTAACATCAGAAAAGAAATTTAAGCAGAAGAGAGGTGCAGCAAAGACTAATAAAATTCCTACAGTAATGAAAATTTATATAGTAATACACTCAAAAAATAACACATCTTGAGAAATAAAACACTAGAGAAAAAGGCAGGTAAAAGATTATTCAGGATTTACACCAATTCTAAAAAAAAAAAAATAAAGCAAACAGGAATCTGCTTTTTGGTCACTGCAAATCATTATTGCTGAAATTATAAGAGAATAAAGAAATATCAACAAAATGTTCCCGAATTCTGATCTCTTGTTTTTGTAAAATAAGAAAATACTTGTATTACTTCAAACAACTTGGATATAGAAAAATAAATCACACACTGTATGATGTGTAGAACACTGACCTTCAAGATGGTTTTCTATAAACATTTTTGTTGATCAAAGACTGACAACTGGTGCTAATCCTTGCATTCCATTTTCTCATAAGAAGACAAGTTTTAAATTAAAAATACAATGTTACAACTGATCAAAAAGGGAAACAAATCACTGAGAGTTATATTAGAGTAGGGAATAATTGCAGCTTTCAAAAAAAAAGAAACTTAGAAACAACTGTTGGTGTTGTTGAAACAGATGAACATGCTTGTTCCATCTGATTGTACAAGCATGACCTTTTAACAGAAAGGTTGTGAAAAAAGACTCAGTGTGAAATGCAGCTTTCTCTGACACATTAACCTCCCCACCGATACCAGTTTCCAATTATACTGTCAAGATGTCCGATAAGGGGTGGTGGCAGTCAGACTTTGGAGAGTGGAAGATGGATATTGATGGACGCAGAAGGCAGAAATGTTCACGTTCCTTTGAAATGAAAGGAGCTGTGTCCTCTTGGAACACAGAAAATTAGATCTCTAGCGAATTGAGTGGTGCTTCAGGGAGGATTCTTAGAATAAACATAGTTCATCCCAAAAACTACTCAACTTTTTACATTTCACTGATCTGAAAACATGTTAAAGCCATAATTATTTGGAAGGCTCTTGTCATTCCAAGTTCTACAAACAAGCTCATGAATAGCCTATGTAAACAATGGAGATTTGTAATAAATGTAGCTAAAAATAATGGAAAAGTACATTAAATTAAATTAATGCAAGAATACATAACACAAAAATTGGTGGCATCATGTATTTTAATATGTATATTTTCAATAAAAAATGAAATGCAATGTTTTCCTTTTTGGAGGATACTTTGGATTTGTTGAGTGATTTAAGGGTATATCATTAGTCATTCTGTCCTTAACCAAGTTTTTTACTAGTTTATTTACTTTTTTAATTTTAAACTTTGTCAATTAGTTCTTTTGAGTTTTGCTTTTGATTCTTTAATGTACTTGATATATAATTCAAACATGCTGTATTCTATACCAGATTGCTGCCACCTGTGCTGTTTAAACCCATGGTAAGATCATGCAAAATATCTTTGCACAGTTTAGAGTTTTTAGGTTTTGAAATCTGAGATGAGTCACTACTTGTGAAAGAAACTTAATTATGGTAACGAAAAAATATAATTATGAAATTTTTATATAATGTAAAAAACATAGATTTTATGAAAGACTTATTCATAGAGGTGTAATGAAACCAAAAAAACTGAATCAGGAGGAATTGCACAAAATTCAGTAAAAGCAGACAGTTTTTTTCCTTGAATTTGCTCACACTGAAAAGTGTGAATAAAATCACCCATTAAAAATGGTTATCAAAGTCTTTAATTGCTTTTAGGCAGAATAAACAAGTTTAAATTTCAGTCATTCTAGAAATTTTGTTTCTAAATGCATTTCAATTTTACAAAGTTCAGAAATATTCTCAAAAATTCTCCCCTTTTCACAGGTATAATAGTAAGATTCCTGTACTTACATGTTCCAATGCATTTTAAAACTAGTACAAGAAGCATTGGATAGCAAACACCTCATAAATTTTCAAGCTTAATTTCATTTATAGAGAAAGAAAAGAGAGATAAGCAGTTTTTACACACAAAAAAGTCCTTAAATTTTATATTATATTTGTGACAAAACTTCTCAAAAGTTTGTGTTTGGGGTTTTGGTTTATTTTTTAGTTGGGTTTGTTCCTTGTTTTCTTTTTCTTCCAGATTTGGGAAATCATTTGGACATTAAGAATACTCTCAGCCTGGCTGCTATTCACATGCAGAGATGTCAAGCAGGCAATTGCTGAAAGATTTAGGTCTTGAGTGAGCCTAAGAATAATCATCCATCTCAGGCAAGCTGAATCTCTCTTGAGTACCCATTGTTTATGATATAATTAATGGCAGGACTGTTGGAAACTGACTGCAACAGAAGGAAAGTAATGGAAGAGAAAAATTAAGAAAGGCATTATAATACCTTTAAACAGTTGCTTGACCATGAAATAGTTGTTTTCTTCATTCCAATGTAGCTAATACTTAGGCATCTATGGTGAAATTTTGATGTATCAAAAGGAGAATCCCAACCACCAGAGCATTTTATCAGCTAGGAAGGGTAGGTTTTCTGGCACTAATCCCTGAGCAAGTCTCATGTCTGAGACCTTTAGTGGCTTCCTCTCCTTTACAGGATACAGGTGGACAGGTTGTGTTTAAGTATTGACCAGCACTGACCCAGGAGCTGCAGCTAGAGGGCAAAAAATATAAGGTAGTGTCTTAACTCATGCACCAGTTTTTTCTTCCCTGATTCAACACAATCTGAGCTTTTCATTGATTTTGACACCTCAGGAGGAAGAATATTTTGTCTTACAGTTATATTTATCATCCAAGCTCATCTGACAAATGCCAGAAAATTCCCTTATTCCTACAGTGCCATGAAGAAACACTTCATTCCTTAAAAAAAAAGCAAACAAACAAACAAAAAAACCCCCAAAACCAAAAGCCCGCACAACATTGGAGTATTTTTTCCTCTAAAAATGAAGCTGCTATTTTGAGCTGTCTATTTGGGACTTCTGGAGAAAAGGTATCCTGAATGTATGAGCTTGTAAGGGTTGCAGTTCCTAGCAAAACAGCACTAAGGAGGATACCCATTGCTATGCTGACTACAGTCCTTTAAAATTCTTCCTGGGTTTGCCCAGTTCTCCTCAAGTGTAGACTTTTATGAATACACGTGGCAAAAAAACATTGGATTTTGTTTCTTGGTTATTTCATATTCTCCAGATTCTGAAATGCTTCCATCTGTGTTTCCATGTACAAAATTTGGTCTGAGAAAACTTTCATTTCTTTTTTGCTTTTTCTTTTCTAATCCAAGACAAGCAAATGCAAATTGTCTTCAGTTGAATACTTGTCAGTGTATCTGGTTTCTATAATGCACTTCAATGAAGATTGTTAGATTCCAATTAGATATTAGGAAAAAGGGGTTAATTTTCTAACCCTTCTCATAAGGATTTCATGATTGGGCAAGATGGTGTTTCTGTTCCCCCAAGCTTTGTATCAATTTTTTAAAGTATCTAGGGAAGGCATTTTTTCTGTGTCTGATACTTTTCAATCTATCATGCTATTACACTAAGAAGATTTAATTATTCTAATGCTCCCTAGGCATATCTCCTATTGCTGTTCTCACTTTCACAGATCTAGAAAGGTGCAGATCCTAATTACTATTTTCAAATGCATCACTGTTATGTAGAGATCTNCAGATCCTAATTACTATTTTCAAATGCATCACTGTTATGTAGAGATCTAAATTTCCATTTTCAGTCACTAAAAAGGGACCTAAAATTTGTTTCTTTTCAAAATATTTTTGGAAAGAGGAGATTTGTTCATTATTTGATCCTAATTTAACTATAAAAAAAGGGTTGATTAGAAGGAAATGGATTGATTAATTTACAGATTATTTTGGTTTTTTTTTCATAACAGCGCTTCATATTCTTCTGTCAAACAAAGGATAAACAAAAGATTAGGCATGAATGGAAACCTACAACATTAATGGAGTAAAAGAATTAATTTTAACTCTAGGTGTTTTCAAAATGGGACTTTGCATTATGTAATTAAAGATATTTATTCTTACGAGAAATTCTGAAAAGTAAATTGTAATTCTTTCACTGACTTCAATAAAATCAATATTTATTATGAAATATCAAACTTGGGTTTTACATATGTTTTTATGATAAGCTCTGAAGTGTTTTTTTGGGTTTTTTTTTGAAACAAGTAGAAAAAATCAACTGCATAAATAATTAAATAATGAGATATTAAACATTAAAAATAGCAAATAATCTCTGAGATCTTTGTTTTTACCCTTATTCTAATTAATTACTTAAATATACACACATGCATGGATGCACACACACATTTTTTTCAATTAGGTTTCAATTCACCTGTTCTGCACAGAAAGATACCACACATTATTTTCTGTTGCATTCAATGTAATAGGTTATTGGGTCATGTTTACATTAGAGAATTTGTTACATTTGAAATTATTCACAGGCTCTGGAAAATAAAGGGAGAGAGTGATGGTTAGAAAGTGAAAATGTAAGGATATGACATCCATCTCCCAAAGCCATGGCAATCACACAAATGACACAAACCAATGCTGGTTGTATGCTGCTGAAGGCTTTTATCCTGCTACAGCATAAAAGCATAAGGGAATGCAAGAGTAATCACGAAGAGGAATCAAACCATGGTAATTTCATTGAGCACACTGATTTTAAGAAACAGAATTCCAAACACACTTCATAATACAAAAGGAACTCCACCATTGCATCATACTTCAGGGCTATGAAATGTGGTGAACAAGCATGTTAACCAGGATGTACACTTAGATCATCTCTATATATTTAGGAACAGGTGGGATCACTGACTTTCAAATGCCATTCCCTACACCTGTATAAATTTGTAGCACAGTGAGTGAATCTGTACAGGAAAACAGTTCATGTTGAGGATCTTACATCCTCACAGTTTATTTGGTTTATTTTAATTTTTTACTTCAAATTATCCCTAGTCTGATTCTGTGATTGTACATTAAAAACAATAGAAAAACCCCAAACTCAGAAGTCAAGCAACAAAAAGACCAAACTGTACCAAGTCAAACAAAAAAAGTCAAATGAAAACTAAAACAACCAAACAAGCCCTACAATTACCAGCTGGAGAATAGAAGGTGCTTTTACCAACTTTATCTGCTGACTTGATTTCATCTGAAAGGAACCAGCTTATACATTTCAAGAAACTGAGCTGAAATTGCATCACAGTTGTTTGCGATGCAAACAATTTCAGTGACTGGCATCACTCACTTTCAAGGTGCAGCCTTGATCTGTGCAAAAAATGCTAAGCACTTTTGCTTTTCCTACACTGAGGAAACAGTGACTGACTCTCTCCCCTTTACATTTCATTATAAAGTCTTAATTTTACCCAGAATTATATACATTTCAATACCACATAACACAGTAAGCAGTATCTCCAAGGATCAGATTCCTTTATTTTAAATGAACATTTTTCTTTTTAAGCAGTTGATTTTGTAGGTCAACTCAGGCAGATACTCAAATACTAACTATTGTGTACACCTTTGCCTGAATCCATGAAGTTTTTCCAGCAGTTGTGAATTTAGACAACCCCAGAATGACTAAATGGAAACAATTATCTACTTGTAGGTTTTGGTTAGTTAGTTGGTTTTGTTTGAGCTTCATCTTTGTTTGTTTTTGTTATAATAAAACTCAATTACTCAACCAAACTAAAATTCAAAGTGTAAAAAGGATTATACAGTGTTTCCAGCGTTCTTCGTTTTATTTATGCAGTCTGTATGAGTGTAAGCATGTACCATGCAAATATCAACATATATGTCTGGGAATTTATTTGTCAGTATTATACAGGGTTTAATTTTCAACATAAAGGATAAAAGATAAGAGTTCTTTATTTTCTGGCAGTTTTATCCATTTGTTTGCACCAGGATCTCAACAAATGAAGCTAGCTGTTACAACAATCTCTTTCTAATTCTTTAAAAAGGTTTTCCCAATTTGCCATTACAGAAGGATGTTTTCTACAATTTCCACAGCATAAATATCCTTTCAAGAATATAGACAAGATTCAGATAATTTTTTTTTGCTTCTAGAAGTCTAGGAGTAGATAAGATTAGTTAAATACAGGTGCTCTGCTACTAATAAACCTTACAAAGAAGTTACATCACCATATTAAGAACTATGGTGATGGAGCTATTAAAAGGTTTGCTAAGAAGAAAAGGATTTATTCCTTTGCTAGACACCTCTAATATTATTAATAATCTGAGATTTTCTTAAGATAATACTTCAATTTTCTGGTTTTGGAGATAGATTATGTATCAAAAAAGCTTCAAAAGAAGCTTCAAAAGAATCACAAGTGATTCAAACAATAATATATCCAATACATCTGCTCTATGCTGTTGAATAATTAAATTGACATCTTCAGAAATGGCAATTCTGTTTGATCAAGAAACTGAATAAGACCTTATCAGCCCTATTGTATCATGTAGACACTTATTTCTTGTGACATTAAGATTCAGTGCATACACTTCATATCTTTTCCTTTCCTCTTGGTTCTGATAATGCTTACTTATCAATAATTTTTACTATTTCAAATTAAATCAATGGAAGTAATAATTTGCGGAAGAGGAAGTTTTCATTGTGCTGGTTTTGTAAACAGGACAATATGTACTCCCATTCCAGCATCTTGGTGTTTTTTTTCTTGTTTTATAGTTCTTACAACTTATCTGCAGCAAGGTAGATTGGTTTCTTTTATCTACTAGATATTTTCATGCACTTCTGTTACTAGATAACTAGTGCATGACAGTAAGGTTTTAAAAAAGATAGATAGATAGATAGATAGATAGATAGATAGATAGATAGATAGATAGATAGATAGATGGTTCAGTAAACAGAAATTAAAGAAAATCCTAAGAAGCCAATTCATTCACGGCTGCGAAGTCAAACAAGAAAACATATTTTTAAGTTTATTGCTAGCAATGGCAAAGAGATTGATTCAAACTGTAATTAGCACTGGCTTGAAAAGAAATACTGCTATTGCTCTGTGCAATTAAACAAATATGGTGCATGTCTACACTACCAAGAGTGTAAACAGCCTTTCTTTGTCTTTGTATATTTTTATCCCCTGATAGAGAACTGACCTAAGTTAATTCCCAGCAGAAAATGACAGAAACAATTCCTCACCAGGTTCTTGTGTTAATTAACTACTCACTTACCTCACTTAAGGACCACGTACAGATTCCTATGAGCAAGTTTATTTCTTCTGAACTGTCACACAAGAAATAGCAATTATTAGCAAAGATCACTTAGTCTCAATTGCAGTGCTTTCAAGATTTGTATTTATTGTTTACTTTCACCTGAATAGAATCATAGAAGTGTTTAGATTGAAAAAGACCTTTAAGACCATCAAGTCCAACACTTAACCTAACACTGTCCACCACTTGTCCCTAGGTCCACACCTACACGTCTCCAGGGATGATGATTCCATCAGTTCCCTGGACAGCCTCTTCCAATTCTTGACAACTCTTTCCCCCAGTTGTTTTTTAATATCCAACCTAAACCTCCCCTGATGCAACTTGTGACCATTTTCTCTTGTCCTGTTTCTTATTTTTGGGAGAAGGGACTGACGTTTCAGGTAGTTCTGGTGAGTGTCCCCTGAGCCTACTCTTCTCCAAGTTAACAACCAGTTTCCTCTGTCACATCTCACATGATTTACTCCCTAGAAACTTTCCAGCTCTGTTGCCCTTCTCTGGACATGCTCCAGCACCTCAATATCTTTCTTGAAAGTGAGGGGCCCAGAACTGGACAAAGAACTCGAGGTGTGACCTCGCCAGCATCAAGTGCAGGAGGACAGTCAATTCCCTGGTCCTGCTGCTACACTATTGCTGAAAAAAGTCATGATGCCTTCTTGGCCACCCGGGCAGACTGCTGGATCATGGTCATCCAGCTGTTGAGCTGCATGTCCAGGTTCATTTTCCACTAGGCAGCTTTCCAGCCAGCATCACCCAGCCTGTAGTGCTGCAGACAGTTGCTGTAACAGAAGTGCAGTACTTGGCCTTGTTGAGCCTCACACAGTTGTCCTTAGCCCATCAATCCCAGATCTCTCTGCAGAGCCCTCCTACCCTCCAGCAGATCAATACTCCCACCCAGCTTGGTGTCCTCTGCAAACTGAGGATGTACTTATCCCCTCATCCAGATCATTGACAACGATATCAAACAGAACTGGCCTTAAAATTGAGTCTTGGGGAACACCATTTGTGGCAGATCACCCACTGAATTTTGTGAGTTTTAACAGCAGGTGGAAAACAAAACAAAAAAAAAATTTGGCATTTTCATACTAGAAGTGACAGGAATGCCTGTATTAATATCACTTACCTAGTGTCTACATTTGGTGTATTTAATACTCCATATTAAATGTGTTGAGTATAATCCTTTGTCTACTTATCATTGTCAAATATTGTGTAATTTGTTGTGGGGACAGAAAGGGAGGTGAGAGAGGCATGCTTTGTACAGAAATTAAAGTACAGAATTACAATCCATTACGTTCCATTAAGAGCAAACAACCTTATTCATAATAGAGTGTTAACTACCAATTATCGTAAGCTCTCTGCTTATTAATTGACATGTGTTAGCAACCTTTTAAAAAAAGATTGAGATTAATTTGGTCTGACATATTGATTCTTTCTGAGGTCTGAATATGTGTTATGAAAACCTACTACTTTTAAACAAATTTAATTCCCAGTGAAGTTTATTAAATCTCATAGAAAATTGTTGTAGCAAACATATACTAACATTTTTCCATAGGGGCAAAAATGTGGAAATACGGAGATAAAAGTATCTTCCAAAGTGTGCTTACTTCTAGATAGGTCTTTTACACCATATTGTTGCCCTGACTAGAATTACTAGCTTTTTCTTATCTTTCAGTCATGAACACAGGTACCTCTACTTCAGGGATGTACCTTCTACCTCAAAAACCTTCCCATTCAGGATTTGAAGGTCAAATTACCCCTACAGCTTTATCTATATACTGCAGTTCTCTTTTGAGATAGAAATCTTCTTTGTGCTGTTCCATTCTGGTTTCCTCTGAACATTCCAAATTTTTTTTTTAAGTTTTAGTCTGTTACTTGAAATGTTTGAAGAAACATTTTCAAGGTTTTCTCTTCCTGAAGTATACTGTTAAATTGGAGGTTTTCCACAAAATAATCAACCAATCAAAAAAAAAGAAAAAAAGAAGATAATATCCTTTTCCCTGGTTCCCTCTAATTTTACCCTAAACCTACAGAGGAAATATCAGCTGAAGGAGTTGACTGATGTTATTTTTAAGCCACTCTCTGTCATCTTTGAGAAGTCATGGAGAGCAGGAGAGATGCCTCAGGATTGGAGGAATGACAATGTCTCTCCAGTCTTCAAAAAGGGTGAACAGAGGGACCCAGAGGACTACAGGTTATCCAGCCTCACCTAAATCCCTGGAAAGGTGATGGAACAGCTCATTACGGATGTTCATTCTATGCATATGGACAAAAAGTATGTTTTCAGGGTTGTCATCATGGATTCCCAAATTAGAAATTGTGCTTGACCAATTCAGAGCTCTTCTGTGCTGACATGACTGGCTGGGTAGATGAGGGGAGAGCACTGGATGTTGTCTTCAGAAAAGCTTTTGATACTTTCTCACATAAGATGCTCCCATGTAAGATCAGGTATGAGTTAGATGAGTGGACAGTGAGGTGGATTAAGAGCTGGACAAATGGCAGAGCTCAGAGGGCTGCAGTCAGAGGTCCAGTCTAATTAGAGGCCCATGCCAGTGGTCTTCTCCAAGGTCAGTACAAGACCCTTGTATGCTTGACTAGTTTGCTGAAGGTAGAAAACTTGGAGGAGTGGCTGATACACCTGGAGACTGTGCTTCCATTCAGCCAGACCTGGACAGGATGGAGAGTTGGGTGGAGAAGGACCTAAGGAACTTCAATGAGGGCAGGTGTAGGGTCCTGCACCCATGGAGGAATAACCCCATGCACAAGTGGACACAAGGACTTGACCTGCTGGAAAGCAACTGTTGATGCACCAGGAAGAGTGTGGCCATCAGACCAAGGGAGGTGATTCTGCCCCTGGGGAGGCCACATCTGGAGTGCTGAGTCCAGTTCTAGGCTCCCTAATGCAAGAAAGACAAGAAACTACTGGAGAGGGTCCAGCAAAGGGGTATCAGGATGATTGGAGAACTGGATCATCTTTGTTATGAGGAAAGGCTGAGGGAGCTGGAACTGTTTTGCTTGGAGAAGAGATGACTGCAAGGGGAACTTATAAATGCATGCCAATATCTTTGGGGTGGCCATGAAGAGGATGGAACCAGATTCTTTTCAGTGGTGCCTAATGACAGGACAAGGGGCAATAGGTACAAATTTAAAATCAGGAATTTTTATCTGAATCTAAGGAAAAGCTTATTTCCTTTGAGGGTGATGAAGAACTGGAAGAGCCTGCACAGAGATGTTGTGGAGACTCCCCCTCTGGAGATATTCCAAACCTGCTTGGAAGATGATCCTGTGCAATCTGCTCTAGGTGAACACTCTCTAGCAGAAGGGCTTGGACTAAATAATCTCCAGAGCTCCTTTTTTGTGGGAATCCATAAAAATCAGAGGGTTTTTGGAAAATGGTAAAAAAGATAGGCCTTATACAGAGGATTTGTGAACAGTGCTAAGGCAGCAGAAAAAGATATCTAAGCTGTAGCGAAGACATGGGAAATAGAACAATAGAGCTGTGTAGTTTGGCTTTCTAAGTTGCAACAAGTTTATTTAGTATATATTTAGAAGGTTAAATATGAATAAAGCTCTGTGCTTTGTCTCCTGTAAACAAGCCATTGTGTTTGAGAAAAGGACACCATTGTTTTAGCCAAAGCTACGAGTGCTTCAGGTGATTGGATAGAATTACTGTCAGTATGCTTTTGCTCTATGTGATTGGCTAAGATGCAATTATGGTATGTTGTAACATTAAGTTTCTTTGGCTTACTTCCTGAATAGCAAGCTATCCGCATCTCGCTATCATAATCATGTAATGAGACTGATGCTGGAGAAATAAGAGCTCAAGACGCTTTCCAAAGCAGCCCCGTCCTGTTTGCGTGTGTATATAAACTGCTGGTGCACATTTTTAACCCCAACCATTGTGTGATCCTGTGATTCATTCCCTGGAGAAAATGTACCTGAGATAAATTTGGCCTACTTACATACAAAACCTTAAAATCTGGATATTCTTACAAAAATCTATTAGATAAAATAGAAACCAGTCATTCAGAAAAATTATGTGACATTTTCATCTTAGTTGTGAAATGGCTGCTATTCATCCTTATTGTTAATAATGATGTCATTAATACAGATGTCAACACGTAGTTTGCAAAATGAGCCTATACCAGAATTTAATCAATTGTATCTAGCAATAGACATTACATGCTTGTTTACACCAAAAAAGATGCTCAATTAGTAGCAGAATCAAGACAGTCTGCTTATATTATAGTGATTTTTTTTAATTTACTGCTGCTTTTTTTATTTGAATAAAGGGTAACATCCATGCACTTTTTTTTTTAAAGTCTCACATACTCAAGCTTTCGAGGTACATTTACTATTTTGCATAGACTGTCTTCTGTTCTTCTGTCTACACATTACCCAGAAAAAAATGTCCAATTCCTTATGTAGGGAGATCAAAATTCTCTGTCAAGCATCAAAAAGAGAATAAAAAATAGGTATGAGACTTCTGAAATTATTGTTATTACTAACAGCGTTGTAAGTATAGGGCATACTTAGTACCACCATTCGCTTTGACACAAGATGTTTCTTTTAGTGGAAAAGTGCAGATGAAATGTTCATGAGGGGCTCCCTCAGGTGTCTCTTGACATGTCATGGAGTCAGGGACAAGTTTTGCATGTAACAATTATCTATGTAGCAGGACATTTTAGTTTTGCATAAGAACTTTTTGACCTCCCTCAGGTGCAATGCTCATCAGTGTGCAAGTTGCAAAGACGATAGCTATGATTAATTTTACTGTGTGGATACTGATTTGGTAGCACAGCCTTGATCTATTTATAACAGTTTGCTTAGCCAGTGGCCATAGTAAGTTGTTAAGTCACAAAAATGTAATTAGTCTCTGTCATGCTGCATAGCATAAATATTCAGTCATTGATGCTATTATTATTTTAGTCTAAACCCAAGTTCATTTTATTCCAGAGCTATCATGGATACAGTTGCAAAAAACCCAGAGACCAAGACTTCAAGCATATACCCTAAAGCAATAACACTTAGTCCCTGAGGTTATTAGAAACTCTTTACATAGATGTAGAACAAAGGTGAAAATTCATCTGCTGAGATTAGCTTTCTCTTGTTAACTAACAGCTATTATGCATGGCACTCGGAGATTCATTCTCCATTGTGCTACTGTATATAAAATAAAGGCTGACTGAATGATTGACAGATAACAAGGCTAAGCTCAAGCAGACCAAAGTTTTTCCTGAAGAAGTTTGAAGGTGTTTAATGCTTTATTTTCATGTCAAGAAATTCTAAAAGAGAAAATGAAGATTTTGTAAGGAAAGAAAAAAAAAAAGGGAACCAAAATCTGAATCCAAAAGCATTATAATCTTTAATGGAAAAATGTTACAATCTACTAAATGATCTAAACAATCAATTCTATACAGAAAATATCATGGAATGAGTTACATATATCAAAAATGGATGGAAGTCTGCGAGACAAAGAATTGAGTCCTGTAGCTTAAACTTTACAAGCTTAGGCAATTTCAAAGACAGGACTGTGTAAGAATTTGGGAGAATTGAAACTAAAGTAATAAAATTAACTCAGAGCAACTAAGAAAAGCAATTGGCTTTTCTGTGAGAAATTATTCGTATCTTGTTAATTTCAGCATTTCATACGTGAGTGGAAAGCATAAAATCTTTCTTCCTACTCATAAGTGTAAATCAAGCACTTTTCTGGAAAAAAAAATTAGGGGAAAGAAAGGAGTTTTCTGAAGCCCTAAATTCATGAATATTTTGAACATAATTTTCTTTACATTGAACAAATTAAACTCATCTTTTTTTGCTAGGAAAAAAAGCATAATAGTTGAAATAGAATTAGGCATATAATTGCATACCTCTTATGAGTCACAAGAAGCTGAGGTATAACTGTAAAGATCAAAGCAGATGAAAAATCCAATAAAATTCAGGAACAGTAGAATTAAAATATCAAGATATGAAAATGTTCAGGAGTCAAGAAAAATTAAAAGAGTGAAAACAGATAGAAAGTACATCTGATGATTATTCTTGTATCTGATGTATAAATACTTATTACTTCTGATGAGTGTATTTAAAATTCTTCAGGGTGGAATAATTATTATTCTGATGTTACTCTATTAATTTTCCCTTGATCTCAAGTTCATCAGTGCTTGAATATAACTTTTGTGCTGTGGGTTTATTATTCTGATATACTAGACCGTTTTGGGTCAAAGTGCTAGATACAGTGCTGTGGTTTGTTGATCGTGGTAGAAATGGTTCTTTTTTAGTGCGTGTATCTACAGTTTTCTGTCCGTAACCTGAGACTTAAAAATTAATTAAAAAAACCCCCAAAAAACAAAAAACAAAACATAGATCTTTTGTGGGCTGCAATCCTACTAAGCATCTATTTTATTCTTTTGACTTGATGGTTCTGATAATTCAATAGACATGTAACTAAGGGAAATATATTAATTCTCCCGAAAGTCTTGTCTGGGTTTGAAAATCCACATAATCGTAAGTGTTCACAAGAGTCCTCCTTTGCTGCAGTCAGTCCTTCAGGCAGAATGGCAACAGGCACCTCGAGGTGTGGGACAAGCCAAGAGACCAGAGATGACAGATGAGTCTGAGAGGCTGAGGTGACAGGATACATTAGCATTTCCCAGTTGTAACAGTGAGTCAGCAGAAAATCTTAAACTACTCTACAGACATTTATAAAACATCATCACAGTTACTGTTGGTAAGCCTGAAGGCTTACAACATTAAGATTTCACATGAATGCCTGAGGCATAAAGAATTTAGGATAAGAAAACTTTTTATAGTAAATGAATAAATAAAAAAAAATGTGGGCAATCTAATGCTGAGTCCTAAAGTCTCGTTTACTAGCATAAATTTTTTAATAGTATATAATACATTTTTTAATTTAGTTTTTCTGAGAGTATTCTGTTGAAAATTTCAGCTGGATCTTTAGATTTCTCTTTTAGGCTGTGATTGACAGGATAATTAATTCAGAAACTCTGAACACAGGCTCAGAATTATGCCAAAAGCCATGACTGAAACTACTGCTCTTTCATTATACTTCTTATTATTTAAATGTATGTATGGTAGTAAATGTAAGAGCATAAATTACAACTCTATCCCTAGACAATACCATCTGCTGCCTTCCTGTGGATCTTTCTACATCCAGCACTTCTGTGACCATCAGCAGTGAGGCACACAGCACAGCCAGTACTCACTCTTGCCTGTGAACAGCCGAGGTGGGAAAAGGATAGTTTTTAGATATCTCCACAGGGTCAGGGTGTTGTATTTTACTCCTCATCCCATCATTAACTCAGTTTAATTTGAGACATATATATTCCTTATTTTCTATACTGGTACAAACAGAAATGCTTCAATTTTCTTTTTTTTAAAAAGCATGTTTAATATGGAGATTATTTTGAACATAATAATGTTTCTTTTTCTAAGAACAAAATCGTTAATCAGACCTCAATTTCATATGGTTTCCAAAAGAAATTAACAATAAAAACTGGTTTATATCCAATGACATTAAAAAGAAGAAAAAGTAAAATCAAATTAGGACATTGAGTTGGGTTCCATACTTTGTTGCACAAGGCTAGTTATTTGCCAGGGAGGCTCAACAGTTTTTCAGAAATTTTTTTCATTATATGCAGATTTCTATTAAATGTTTTGTATCAGTATTTTACGCCTTGTGTCTACTCAGCCCAGGCCTTTGTATTTCCCAGGGGCAAATTTCTGATTAGTAGAAAATGTAGAACTGAGAAAAATGCCTATTCTGGTTCATTAATTGTGGTACAGATGGATAGCTGCTTTCGTGAAATGCTACAAATTTTTTTTTAATATCATCTGAAAGTTCATATTTTCCTAGGGAAATATCTGTGCATTTTTGCAGTCAGAAAGGACAAGAGAATGAATAATTTTCAGACATTTGATGAGGTATAAATAGAAATATATTTGTGGAATAGAAATCTTCATATATGACTCATTACCTGGAATGAAACATAATCTCTATTGTTTTTACAGTGTTTTGTAGAGAAATTAGCTCAAATGGCTTTTGAAAGTCTCCTGTTTCCCTCCCCCATTGATTGTTAAAACCAATTTTACACAAATTAATACATATATATTTATATAAATCTATATATACAAAGGATTTGTTGTAGCAACATCTCTTCCATACTAAAGATCCAGTGGACCTCTTCAAAATTGTCAATTTTTCAAAAAGAAAAGCCAAAAGTATGCAAAATACATTCAAGTAAAATGGCAAATAACAATTTATAAGCAAGGTGAAATTGCCCAGAAAGAAAAAACAACCTCTTTAAATCTTCAAGAAAAGAGACAGCTTAATTGTTATGTACTGCAAGTGTTCCTAAAGGCTAATTTAGGAAGGTTCAAATGTTCACAGTCCCTGTGGAGGCAGAGATGAATCTTTTATATCCCCCTGCATTTTATAAGGAAAAACATGTCCAATTTATAGTTACAAAGATGTTCTTTTTTGAATGTTCATCACATAAACAATGTATGATCTAATATGATCCAGTTTCATCTTTCTCACTGGTCATTCATTCTAGTTTTGCTTGCAGGTGCCAAAAAGAGAGTGGAGCCGAAAACCACATGGGCATGTCAATATTTTTTATTCTATACCACACTAATCATTCCTGGGGAGAGTGGCCTCAGAGGGAAGAGAAGGCAGTGGTCACCTTTTAATCTTTTCCTTCTTGGGGGCAGTTGCTGGCAGCCAGCACTGTGGACCCCATCCTCTCCCACCAGAGGGGGTGCATGGATGTGCAGCAGTTTGTTTGGAGTTTAATCCCCAGCTGATTTTAAATCACCACATTCCTATTAATGGGTTGACACTTCTATAGCAAAATTTCTCTCTTCTGAAATCCTCATCTTTTGAAAAACTGTAGTGCAGTTTGAATGTCTTTAAGAAAGATATGCCTTAGTTAAATGCACATAATTGGGCCTGGAGTGCACAGTGGGTCACATAAGATGAGCCAGTATCCTTTTTTTGGCATAAATGTAGATTATAGATTTATAATATGCCTATTATATACCAGACAAATCCACATAATACATGAAGATTAAGTCACCAGTATAATGCCAACAAAGTTATAGAAGGAGATAAGGTTACTAGTCTACTATTACTGAAGACATCTCCCTAATTACAAATCTCCATTAACTGAAAAGATTCCGTTAACAGCATCAACTGAAAGACCAACAAGTATGATTTGTTTGGAGAAAAATACAAGACAAATTCTACTATTCATGGACTTTTCTTCTCCTCAAGACACTTCCAGCTCAGATTTTTCTTTTAAAATATTATCTGAAGGGATTTCTTCATTCAATTAATGCCTGTTGTCATTCACCCAGAAGTTCATCATGCAGAGCAGGAAGGGTGATACTACAACTTCCATGTTTGGGATGTTGATTTGGTGTAAGATACCTTGGTCCATACTTTTACAGACCTTTCTGCTCTTATGGGATGGCTCCTTTGGGGATGGAGCAGACAGTCATTTCATTGCAAATTTTTCAATATATTTAAAATTCTAGTTCTCACTACACTTGCAAAAATGAGCAAAAATTTCTGAGGAATACCACCAAGCTATCTTTTTGGCACAGAACATTAATATAGCTATGAAAGTCTTAAAGAAAATCAAGAAGCCTTATTACAAAAGTCTTAGCAACATTGAGAGAAAGGTAAATTAGCAGAAGAAGAATGGAAAAAGTAGTGAGGAAAGCTGGAGAAAATTAATTTCCTTGTATATAATAATGAAAAGATGAAAGACTTGAAAAGAGAGGAAAGAAATTTTAAAAAGGATGAGGTAGAAAGCATAAATATAGGGAGAAATGATGCCTAACTTAGGTACTGCTAAAAACTGTAACATTTATTGCACAGCTTTGTCCTTTTGTAATTTAGTTGTATTTTACAATGATGCACAACAATAAGGTGATTTTCTGTGTGCTGAGAATAGAATATTATTTCAACTGTCTGTTTATTTTCCAGTAATTATTCACAATAAATATGATCTATGGTTAGTAAACTGATTTTGTCATAAACTTTGATGATTTATAGCCAAACAATCCATTAACAAAGAAGCAGATTCCTAAAGATTTCATAGATTTTTCACTGCCATTCATGTTTCACAGTATTTTCTTTTTCTCCCATCCCTTGCCCTCATTCCCCTATCCCCACCTCCAGTTCTCTTTTAGGGGGATAAATCTTGCTGCTGAAGTGTATGTGCAAAAAATATTCCTACACAAGAGATCAAGGCCGTCTGTTAATTTTCCATAGGGAAACAGTACAAGCATTTTGATTTAGTTCCACCACTGGACTCTAAAATCAAAGACCAGAATATGCTCTTGATGCATGCACTCATTTTTTGTAAACAAGTTTCTAAGTGCTCCAATTATTACTGTCTGGTTTTCCTTGGTGGGATATTCTAGACCCTAGGATATAAGTTACTCTTAATCCCATTTGAATTTGGAATTCAGTTTTCACATATGTTTAGGGGCTTCTTTATTCCTGAGGCAGAGAATTTAAGCTCTCCTTGAATCAGATTATATTGATAATTGAACACCCAAATGCCTTTTGTTCTATACTCATTACCCCAACATGGGGGACATTATTAATTACTTCATAGATCTTTGCAGTTCTCTCAGAGTCAATTCTAGTGAATTCTAGTCAGAAGGATTAAAAATTCTGATTTCTGATGAGCATTAGAAATTCTGGACTCTGTATAAACAGAACATATCGCTGATAAGCAGGTACATGAGAAGAATGGAGCAGTATGATAAGTCATAAGTGTATGAGCTAACACCTAAATTAAACTACAGTAATGGAGAATACAAAGTATTATGACTTTGTGTCCAATTTCCAGCTGGTCTTAACCACTACACTGAGAAGATGCAAACAAGAAAACACAATCTAAAATGAGATGCTAAAAACCTAACTAAAAAAGAATTATAGGAAACTAAAAAAGAATTATAGGAAAGTGGCTTGGTCTAAAAACTTGTTAATTAATTTCATTTTTTTGTTTTAAAGAGGCACAAGCTGTCTCTCTAAGAAAAGCTAGCCAAAATTCATGAGTTTAACAAAATGCATTTATAAGTAATATTTTCATAATATTTTATTTGCAGATTGTTCAAAATACAGTTTTAGCAACCTTGTTACAAACCCTTTATCAATCGTAAACATTGTCAGCTTACAGACTTTTGTCATATGAGTAACAGGATTTTTTTACAGTTGCAGGAAGTTTTCCTCATTTTTCTAAAGTATAATTCAGTTGTTGCCACAAGATTAGTTCCACACAGTGATTGTGAATCGTGAAGATTGAGTAGGAGATTTTGTCATTAAAAGATCCACGTTCTAGGGGACCTTGTTTGATCAGGGAGATTGGACTAAAAGGCCTCCAGCTGACTCTTTCAACCTCACTCATTTTGTTGATTCTCCTTAACTAGTCAGTATATGTTTCTATCTTTTGGAATTCATATTATTATATCCTCTTGTTTCTACTGTTCCCAGCTCCTCATTGCATGTGTAAGAAGAAATTTAAGAATGTCAAAAAAGCTTTAAATTTATGTAAGGGAGGGTGTGGAAATCCATAAAAACCAGAGGGTTTTAGGAAAATTGTAGGAAAGACAGGCGCCAGATACTGCAGCCAACCCATGCTACTGTTGTGACTGAAATCCAAACTACTGGACTTGACATTTCTACAACAAAGATCCAAGGCTGCGACCTCAACTCTTCAAAGATGACAAGCTCATTGTTTCCTTCCAGAAAAGCCTTTCTTTTTTGCAATTTTAGGAGAAAAGATGCAACTTTGTGGTCTCATTTTCCAGTGGGACCCTTCTGAGCCAGAYCCTTTGTTGATAATAGAATGGATTTTTCTTCCCTACAGGTTTCCAAAGACTATTTTCACAGTTTTAGAAATGATAGCACAAATTGTAATTAAGGCCAGAACCAGATTGCTAACTTTAGCAGGACAAGAATTTGCAGTTATCTATTTACCATTGAAAAACTACTATCTTAATTGGGCAATGCAAAATTCTGATGATTTACAGTATGCATTGTTGGATTTCCCAGGTGTCTGTTCTGTTCATTACCCAGCTCACAAATTATTGCAAAAAAAATTGAGTTTTAGGGAAAAACCTAAATTAAGTGAAGAACCTTTCAATGCAGTAACTCTCTTCACTGATGGCTCTGGCAAAAGTCACAAATCGGTCATAACTTGGTTGAACCAAAAAACTAATGCTTGGGAATCAGATATTCAAATAGTAGAAGGGTCTCCTCAGATTGTTGAGCTTGCTGCTGTGATTCAGGCTTTTCAGCTCTTTCCACAACCTTTTAATTTAATCACAGATTCTGCTTATGTTGCTAATGTGGTTAAAAAATTAGAAGGGTCAATTTTAAAGGATGTTAACAATGATACTTTCTATCGTTGGCTTTCACGTCTTTTTACAACTTTGCAATATAGAACTAATCCATATTTTGTTTCTCATCAGGGCTCATTCTTCGCTTCCTGGATTTTTAGTGGAAGGAAATGCGAGAGCGGACTAACTGACAATGGTTATTTCAAACACTTTACCAAACATTTTTGAACAAGCAAAACTGAGTCATGCCTTTTTTCAACAAAATGCACAAGCACTTGTGCGAATGCTTCAAATCTCCAAAAGTCAAACTAAAGCTATCATTAGTACTTACCCTGACTGTCAGCTTGTGCAGCCTCCTGTTTCCACAGGAGCAATCAATCAACCCACAAGGTTTGCAAAGCCTGCAGTTATGGCAAACAGATATCACTAAATACTCTTCCTTTGGTAAATTTAAAAACATTAATGTTTCAGTGGACACATTCTCTGGTGCAATTTTTGCTTCTCTTCACACAGGCGAAACAGGTAATCATGCCTGTAATCTTTTTTTGCAAGCTTTTGCTTCATTGGGGGTACCCCAAGAAGTAAAAACTGACAATGGTCCCGCATATATATCTCAAAAATTGGGCACATTTCTAAAAGAATGGGGTGTTCATCACATCTTTGGTATTCCCCACTCTCCCACAAGCCAAGCAACTATTGAGAGGGCACATCAAACATTAAAACACATTCTGGATCAACAGAGAGGGGGAGTTGAGGTCACACCACAGATGAGGCTGAACAAAGCTTTGTATGTTTTTAATTTTTTAAACAGTTCAGTTGCAGAACCTGATCCGCCAATTTTTTAGGCATTTTTCAAATAGCACACAGGCAAAACTGAAAGAAAATCCTCCTGTTTTAATTAGAAACCCTGAGTCTGGTCAAATTGAAGGTCCTTTCCAATGAATCACCTGGGGCAAAGGGTATGCTTCTGTCTCTACAGGTGCTGAAATTAAGTGTGTCCCAGCCAAAAATGTCAAACCATATCACAACCCAGAACGTGTTGACGAGTCCAGAATGGAGGAAGCAATTACGCAGACATGGGCTGAGCAGAATTATCCCGGGTCACGCCTGATGTTCCTTGTGCATCGATGGAACCTGCAAACTCTGATTTTGTGTTAATGTTATTTATAAGTGTGTCAATTGTATGTCAAATGTTTGCTTAGTAGAGCTGATTTTTGGCAAAAGTTTGGGTTTTTGTTTTTGTTGAGTTATAGAGGGGATCTCTGTTCAATTTTCAGAGTCAAGTCTTCTCTTAAGGCTAAAAGCAAAGTTTTAAAATTGACATATATGTGATAATTTTGCCAAAATTTAGCTCATGCAAAAGATGGAGCAAATTGCAGCAGTCAGCTGGTAAAATCGTCCCGGCTTGCTTTCCAGCAACTACTTGCAGCGAGGGAGCGCTTAGCCCCGGAGCGGTGGCACCGGGCTTGCGCTTCAGGCAGGCACCCAGAGGGAATCCGGGGACGCTGCCAGATGCAGGATGGGGCTGACAAACGCTGCTTCAGCAGAAATAAGAAGGCGGACTCCAGCTGGGTATAATCCAACTTTACTTGAACTCAGGGGCACCGGCAGCAGGAGACAAAGGGGGCTTGCCCCCCACCTCGGGTTATAAAGTGTGAAGAGATAAGGGAGGAACAAATCCCAGCAGCCAATAGGAATC
>JACDOX010000041.1:48171-65997 GCA_014549065.1 Cardinalis cardinalis
CCAATGAGTTACTTGGCTTGCAGAATATTCATAAGCTTATTATTGTGTGTATAAAGTTTGATGCTCTACCGAAATAAACGGAGCTTGCTGAACTCGTATTGAGCCTTGGAGCTGCCCCGCACCCGACACATGGATATCTGCTGAGATCTGGCTAGAGCATGCTCAGTTGAGATGGAGTACTTATGGAATGGATCTGTAAAATTGTGCTTTCCAATTGAATATGTATACTTTGCTAAGTTCTTAAAAGATGTGTAATTTGGTTTAATTGTGGGGGGTTTTACAGTCTTGGCAAGAAATCCATGTTTCCTGGCAAACTTTTTTTCTACAATTTAAAGCATAAGAAGGTCTTTAAAGATGTTTCTAAACATCTTTAACAGGGAAAAAAACTCAGATATACTCCTTCAGCCTGTTTCAGAGAAATCTCCAGCACTGTGTGCTTGATTTTTTTTTTTTACTTTTCTTATTTTTTTAAACCAGGCATATATGTTCTGAAGCTAAATGTTCAGATGATTATAATTTAACTCTTTTTGGTTAAGTTATCATAAAGGTAGAAAAAAGGTGTTACCTTTGCAAATATGAACAAACCTTGTAGTAAATAATGCTATCACCCCTAATTGCTGTAATTAGTACCATATTTAATTACTTTAGCCGTTGTTAAAATAGTAATGTAGTTCAATAAAATCACATTTAAATGAAGTGCACAACATCTTTCTTGCCTCTTGTAAAATTTAATGTATTAGTAAGCTGGTCTTAATTTGATCTGAATTTCTAAAAGATCTGGCAACATTTCCATATAATATAGTCTGGCTACAAAAGCTAGTGAAGACAGCATTTTTATTCAGTTTGAGTTCCTCTGCAGAGACTCTTCAGTTCTTTGTTTCACATCAGAAGGATTTGTTTGCACATTGCAAACACAACGAATTGCTTTCCCAGCAAGCAGTGGTATCATGTTTTATCAAGATGACAACATGCTTGAGAGACAGAAATTACTTTAGAAATTGGTATCAGTGCCCTGGTAACTAATGTTCATTAAGAGATCCCAAGACATTTTTATAAGGATAAGGATAAATGCATTTTGCTGGTTAAAATCCAGTCTGGGTAAGTTGATTCTCTGTGAAACACCTCTGTATTTCTCTCTGGAGAGGTAATCAATCACTTCACTTCTTAACAGTCTTTTTTCCTGGGAAGCGGTTGTTTGTTCGGTTGGGGTTTTTTTAGAAGTTTTTTTTAGAGGATAACTACTATACTACACCCCAGTTCCTCTTCACACAACAAAAAGACCTATTGAAAGAATAAAAAATTAAAAGCAAAGAATGTAAATGGAAGTTGCTTGCATGAAAACTAATGGAATACAGATAAACTCATGTGGAGTATACCTACATAAAGACAAGAAGAATTATTAGAAAAAGAACAATAGATCATTTTGGGATGATATTTTAAGGTAGCTTCTTGGTACTCCTCGGCCAGTTTCCAAAAGTCTTTGCAGATATGATTTAGATGATGCTGGCTAATGTTATGGACAGTTGCTTATTCTTCAATCTTCTGTGAAAGAAGTTTGGGCATAAATATTTTTCATTTTATTTTTAGGAAAAATCTTTGAGAACAAAACAATGACCTTAGGTGAAAGAATTTTATCACCAAACCCAAGACGTACCCATTGATGGTAACATAAATATTTGCCCATTATTTTGTTATCAGAGTCTAAATTATTAAAGAACATCTAGAACTTAGAGGACTGGAGGGGAGAGGAGTCATCAAGTTCTATTTAATATCTACATACATGTATTTGCATGAGTACAAAAATCAAGGAAATATGACAACAGATACACAAATAGATTTCATTTGCAAAGGCCCCTCAATTAATACACATTTATACTTTAGAGATTATCACTGATTCATTTAGATGTGACCTATATTGGAACAATCTCATACTCTGACACAGTATCAAATAAATTTAACTGAAATAGCATACATTTGACAGAACTAACTTTGCTATCTGTTTTATTACTTTTTGTTATGCAAAGATGTCTTAAAAGTGCTTGTATTTTAAAATAATTCATATGCCTTTTGGTGGATGATGATTGCTATGGTTATTAATCTGAATTATTGGCTGATACTTTCATATGCCTGTTGTATGCATATTCACTAATGGAAATCGGTATTTCATCTCTTGAAAGCTATAAAGAATGTAAACTTTAATGTTGTTTCCAAGCAATTACCTGAGAATCCCATAGTAGATAACACCTATAAAATATAATCATGACACAGAGAAGTAACCCCCTGAAAATTAATAATTTCTACGATTTATTGTTAAGCAGCACCACAGCTGGTTTAATGTGAAGGAAGTACATTGGAAATTTATCAAGACCCAGCCAAGCATCTGAGTTGCAAATGTAAATAGAAGCAGGAGCTAAAAACAGTTAACAGCAGAATAGATGTACTTACAAATAAAGAACATACTTTACCAGAAGTGTAAATTTAATTTTAAAGCATCTTAATTTTGGTGAAAGAGAAGAAATAGTGGAGACTAGTTTTGTTCAGAATTTAGATTCTTTGCTCATTTCCTACATTTTCCCAAATGTATTTTCCTGCTTTTTGAATTAGCACACAGTAGCTTCTAACTGATGTACACTTAATGAGTGAAAATTTTCCATTAACTTTCTGACATACTGTTAATATTTCTAGTGATTGAGGGCTGTCAAAACACCTGCCAAAAAATGGATGAAAGTAAAGAAATATTTTTCTGTGCTGCCACATAGAAGGCGTCCTTCTTAGTTCTTCCCTTTTTGACAATTTGTTCTGTCTCATCCATGACAGAAAAAAAAAATTTATGAGCAGGAGAATTTTAGGTTTATTCTTTGTTACCTATTGCATCTCTTCATGTTCGTTTTCTAGAAAACCTGTACTATTAACAGAAGATGAGCAGTCACTGCCAATTTTCTAGTTACAGACAATAATTATGTGGAATATCATGGAATTGTTGTTGATCTCCATTTTATTTGTGTGACCAGCCAGTGAAAGAAGGAGCAGAGAAAATAGGTGCAGTAGATTAAGATTTGTTGGCTACCAGATTTCCACCAAGCTACTGCACCAGTCTCCCTCCCCAAAATGACTGGAGGAGAAAATGTGAAGAAAATGCTTGTAGGTTAAGATAAAGATGAGGAGATCACTCTGCGTTTACCATGATCAGCAGAGAAGACCTCAAGTTGGAGAAAGAGCAATTAAATTCTTCCCGGCAAAAAATGGAGTAAGATGGTGAGAAAAAAAGGACAAAACTAAAAATGCTTTCCCTCCCTCTTTCTCCCCAGGTTCAATTTCATATTGTTGATATTTCACACCAAACTCCTTTTTTCCTGATTCTTCTATCTCCTCCCTCTGAGTGGCATGGGAGGGATGGGGAATGGGGATTACCATCAGCTTGCAAAACTTTATACCTGCCACTCCACTCTCCTTACATTTCTTCCCCTGCACCAGCCTGGGGTTCCTCATGAAGGTTACAGTCTTTCATGAACTTCTCTTTCACATGGGCAGCATTTTTTCAATGACTGCTCCAGTGTGGGCCCTCTCCATGGAGTGCAGACCACCAGAAATGCACTGTCATAGCAGAGCTCTGCCATGGGCTGCAGCTCCTGTCAGCATTTGCCTCTGCATTGTGTCCCTGCAGCTTGCACCTTCTGCCAGTGTTTCACCACCTGCTAGGACCTCTATGGGCCTCAGGGTGGATCTCTGCTCCCCTATGGACCCACAGGAGCACAGCTGCTGCAAAAGGGAGCAGAGAGGGGCCTTTCCTTCAAGTAATTGACTGTATCTGTTGATTGTGTCAAGGAGTTGTGTAAATGGCCTTCCCTACAATAGCTAATATATGCCCCAGCCAGTCAGTCCTGCATGGGGGTGTGAACACACGGCTCTCAAAAGAAAATTAAAAAGCAACAAAATTAAGTCTGAAGAGAGCAAAGGGCTTGAGCTGGCTTTAACTCCCATGTTCTTTCTGGAGACTGAGGATATCCAACATCATAATGGTGAGCTTACAGAGACCTGTAATAGGAATCACATCTGTATTACTATCCAACTGCATATTGTAATTGCTAGATTGTGTTTGTCCTGTGATTTCAATATATTTCTGTGTTGTTCTGCAAAGTCAAAGTCTCATGTAACATAAAATATTCAACAGAAAGTAAATTTGGTATTAAAAATTAAAAGCTCCTTGTTTGGAATATTTAAAAGAACCTAGACAGGCAGTACTGGCTTCTGACAATTAACAATACTTTCTAAATATAAAAATGAGAGTCAATCGTGGAAAAAAAGACCCAGAGGTAAAACAGCATCTCTAAAAATGGCAACAGAAAATTAAAAAAAACTCCAAAAAACCCAAACTCATATACACAGTTGTATTTATAAAGAATGGAAGTTGGGAAAAGGGAGGAAAAAAAGAGAACTTATAACTCTATGAAAACTCTGGCTTGTCCATTAAAATAAAAGCATTATTGTTAAAGTTTGAATTTTAAATTGAGTTAAGGAAAGGGAATAATTCCATTTTTTTGTACAGATACAATTTGAACAGTCTACAGAGTGTTATTAGTATGGTGATTCATGTCTTCAAATCATTAGACTGCATTATGCATGTCTGCATGTGACACTTGCAGTTTTTCAGGAGATCAGTAAGAAGAGAATATTTCCTGATTTGATAACTTATAGTTTATTTCTTATATCTAACAGTGGTAGATTTTATGAAATATTCAATTTTTTTATTTAAATATGTGTGTTTCTTTGAAATTGTTTAGATCACTATTAATAAGATTTTGCTTTCCACTGTATTTTCTGTTACTCAGATTTGCAGGCTGTACTGAACAGCCCTTATTTAAAAAAGAAAGATGCTTGAAACCCTTTTTTGAAAGAACATGATGTTAATCATTTGGTGTTTAGCTTTGTTAAGATGTGTCATACTGGATTAAAAGCAAGTACCAAAAAATGAATAGTGAAGTCTCCACTCTGCCAAACAGCCAATATATGATGCCAGTCACTATCAAAACAACCTGTGAATCTTGGACACATCTCTCCTAATCACAGAACAATTTGGTCTGGAGTCTTATGAGAATGAATGTGTCCTTCATCCAGGTAAAATATCAAATCCATAGATATTTTATGGGCTGTAAACAGCTGATGAATTAACTCCCTTGCATTTGGAAATGCTACAGAAAGGCTCCCTTGCTTCTCTTGGAGCTATCACAGATAACCCCTTTGCTTTTTAGTAACTCAAGGGAAAGCCCTTCTCTCATTGTACCACTGTGTAAGATACAGTGTGTTGAGGGGAAGTCTAATTAGATTTGACATTTTAATTGAGGAATGATAAATGCCCTCCACCAAATTTTGTAGAAACTGTTCACAGGTGGCTGCTTACATGATAGATTTTGTTCATCACAGCCTTAAGGTATGCTTTGAAATTCTTTTTCGCTACAACTAAGAGAACTAAGTAAATTATTTTTTAATTTTGCCATTTCTCACTCTATTGTGAAAGTTAAATACCCTTTGGCATTATCTTCATTATTGATCAGTCAGCTACTTTTAATGCAAAAGCCATTTATTGGTATGTCTGTAAAGGTTCATAAAGTTCATATATGAAAAAAAGTCCAAATAGTATGTAGAAATTAATAGGAATATGGTAGAAGAAATTATGGGGGGGGGGAAATAGGTTTTTTTCCTACTAGAACTGTGTTATAAATATCTCTGTGCCTATTTTGTTAAAAAAATGAAGGCAGAGCAGATCTCTTCCTGATCAAAATGCCTCTGAGTGATTAAGACTTATGTTTGTGAAATGTCTATGTATTGTGCAAATAGCGACATTACTACCAGCCAGCAGATCAATTCTTGGGTGGCTTTGCTATATATTCTACTACTTGCGACAATTAACACTTTCCAACCAGTAATTAGCATATTCTGGGTTGGCTGGAACTAGTTAGTATGTTAGAGTTACCTCAGTCATCCAGTTTTTCAAGTGTGTCTCTTATGCTGAAAATGACTGTTCAAAAGTTACTGGGTATCACTAATGAATTAGTGGGTTAAATTAGTTAATTATCAGAATGTCTGTGCTATTAACCTAAGAACAGCTAAGTATATCTATGTAGATCTAGTCACGGACAATTAGGGATATCTGTAGTATCTGATTTAATCCATCTTACATTTGGTTCTCAATTAGAATCTCAAATTATGAAATTCATCTCAGTGTAAATAAATTGATTCTATTTGCTAAATATTAGAAGCACAAATACATTGTTAAGGAATTATATACTCCACAAAATATTTTCCAGTTCTGTTAAATAGTTAAATAACCCAATACCTGACTAAAAAAAATTATTTGCTTGAGACTGACAATGGCAATTATCCTGTTTTTTGGCAAAGGTGTGAGACACATATTTGAAGGACTAGAAGGGTTTTTTATGAGCAATCACATGCATATCAAAAGCTTTCTGAAATGAAGAATATTTGGGCACAGCAAAAAGTGACATAAAATGTTTGAGGTAAGTAACTTTGATACAAATAACATCCTGCTTAAAGTGCATATAAATTATGACAATGATAAAACTAGCTGACAAAGCCAGAAGTTTAAAAAAATGTTCCTCGAGCGAAATTATTATCTCTTTAACAGCTGTATCAAATGTGACTTAAAATTATAGTGGAAATGTTTAGTCATCACTTTTTAACTGATGTATATCATTACTCTATAAACTTTCTTCTTTCATTCTTGCTAATGGAGATGCAGTAGCAAAAGCCATGAAAAATCTTAGCTAAAAACTTCTTCCTTTGCAGCCCAGAAAAGTAAAGCAGTAAAAATTAAGTCCTTAGATCCACAAAAGTATTGATGGATTTTAAAATGGAACATAAATTACATGTGAACATCAAAGCCCAGGAGTGCAAGGGATGAAAATCTATTATTTAGTCAGTTGAAAGTCTGATTGCGACTGACCTTCACTAGTAAAACTTCTTCATCAGTAAAGCTTCTTCTGGATCACATTGTGTATGGTTTTAGGCTTTAAGTCCTGCCAAAGATTGCTGCCTGCATTCATCTAGTTGTGTGGAAATTCCAACACACCTGTGTGTTTTTGCATTTCTCTGCAAACCCAAGCCAATCCATGCTTAAACTACATCTAACCCACACTCAATGGCAGCATACCTGCCATAACTCCTCTCTCAAGAAGAAAACATTGTGGTAGCAAGTGTTACCTTCTCACTATACAACAGCTTACTCCTGCAATATTCCCAAGAAGGGAGAGACCTCAGGGAGTTCTGTGCTTCCTGCCCCTGAGAGGAATCAATTTTTTTCTACTTATTTTGTCTTGAAACATCCTTTCATAAAGAAATATTTTCAAGAGATATAGGAGTCTGTGGAGTTCCTATGTATCAGAGAATAATGACAAAGTCATAGAATGGTTGGGTTGGAAGGAACCTTAAGGACTGTCTAGTTCCAACTCCCTGCCACTGGCAAGGGCATCTTCCACTAGACTCACTTGTTCAAAGCCCCATGCAAGCTGGCTTTGAGCACTTCCAGACATAGAGCATCCACAGCTTCTCTGGGCAACCTGTGCCAAGGTCTCACCACTCTCACAGTAAACAATTTCTTGCTACTCTCTAATCTAAACCTGCCCTCTTTCTGTTTAAGGTCATTCATCCCCCCTTGTCCTGCCTCTACTTGCTCTTTTCAAAAGTCCTTTTCCTTGTCGGCACCATTTAGGTACTGGAAGGTGCTGTAAGGTCTACCCAGAGCCATCTTTTCTCCAGACTGAACAACCCAAACTCTATCAGCCTGTCATCATAGGAGAGGTGCTCCACTCCTCTGACCATTTTTTTTGCTTCCTCTGGACAGCCTCCCTCCAACAAGTTCACATGCTTACTTTGGGGGCTGCAGGGCTGTATGGAGTACCCTAGATGGGGTGTCACAAGAGCAGAGGGGTGCAATCACCTTCCTCAACCTGCTGTCCATGCTGCTTTTGTTGCAGCCCAGGATATGATTGCCCTTTAGGGCTGCAACCCCACATTGCCAGCTTATGTCCAACTTTTCATTCAGCAGTATACCTAGGTCCTTCTTCATAGGACTTCTCTCCATCCATTCTTTTCCCATTCCACATTGATATTGGGTACTGCCCCAATCCAGACACAGGGCCTTGAACTTGGCCTTCTTTAACTTCATGTCATTTGCACAGCCTGCTCCTCAAGCCTGTCAAGGTACTTCTGGATGATATCTCTTTCCTTAAGAGAATCAACTAAAACTGGATGTTGTCAACTCAGCTGAACGTTATTGGATATCTTTCTGAGGATGCACTCAAATCCACTATATCAAAACTTTTTTTTTTTTTCCTTCAAAAGCAAGGACCTGGAGATGGAGGGAAATTCTGGAGTAAGGAAGATCTATTCTTGGTAGAAGAATATGAGGTCAGGTAGTACTTAAGAAAACCATCCATACATAAATCCATGTGTCCTGTTGGGATGTACCTGTAAATACCT
Organism: Cardinalis cardinalis; assembly: GCA_014549065.1. Taxonomy (NCBI): domain Eukaryota; kingdom Metazoa; phylum Chordata; class Aves; order Passeriformes; family Cardinalidae; genus Cardinalis; species Cardinalis cardinalis. The sequence goes on from JACDOX010000041.1 coordinate 56,668, forward strand.
GGGGAGCTGGTTGGCTCCTGACTGCTTCAACAGGGGGATTGAACAACATGAACTGCAAAGTTCCCTCCCAATGTCAGCCACTCCATGGTTCTGAGATTCAGAGCCAAGTAGATAAGAGCTGGAAAGAGACAGGAAAGGTCTTGGAAACATTTAAAATGCCATTTCCATTGCTCAGAATTTAAAGGGACAGAAAATTATCCAAGACAGTCTAAGAAGAGCAGGGATCCAGGTAAAAAATGAAAACAGAGAGGAAAATTATCCAAAATCAGAACAACCAAAGACAGAAAAACTGGAGAACAGGAACATATAATTTTAACATTGTGGTAGGAAATCTGTGACAAAACTGTAAAGTTAAAAAAAATGTAAAAAAGCCCTGATTTTCCAATTGCTGTCTACAGTAAGCATTGCCAGACACACATGTATTTCCACTTCTATGGGTGAAGATAAATTTGCTTCACAGATAATTTATTTATTTTTCCTTTAAGCAATTTTCAAGGAAGATATGGAGAGAGTAATTTGGATTTGAGCTAGGAGGCTAGCTCCTTTCATTATGGCTTTGCAATTTATTCACTTCATAGCTTCACAAGTGATATACATGTACTTTCAAAGACAATATGGTCTGAGAGTTTATTCTGCTTTTCTCCAAATCTCTTGGGTTTTTAATCTTACATTACATTATCTGCAGAACAATAGCAGAAGTAGTAATATTAATAATAACAATAGCAATAGCAACAGCAAAAATGTGTGGGAGAATCCATTTGAAACAAGAAAACAAAAATGTACTTTTTATATTTTGTTCATTGTAAAAAAAATGTAACCATAAAATGTGGTATGTTTTCCAAGTCTCTCACAAACATCTTTGAGCAGCTTTGTTCATTTTCACATTATCCCACTGTTCCTATTATTATCTAATCCCAGACCCATTTGCTTAAAAGAATTTTGAGAACATCTGTTTTCTTCAGTGAATGTGAACCCTCATGATTATGAAAATCCTTAGGCTCTGAGTCAGAATGAATCCCTATGGTGATATAAAATCCACAATAACAAAGTAGAATTTTGCACCTGGCACCTCCCATATAAAACAATGTACAATTTTAAATGACTCTGCTTTTTCATTTCTTTTTTGTTTTTCATTCTGCATTTTGAGATCAGTGATAGTTCTAGTGATAGATAGATCTAGTGAAAGACTAACATTTTAATGTACTTTGTCTTGATAGAATATATATGTGAGTGGATGCATGTCTTAAACCTTTTGAGGGACGTTTCAGATTTGACCAACCACTTGTAAAGCCCTCCTGGATATGTTGCAGAATTGTATCTTAAAAGCAATAGTACAGCAATGGTTTGTGAGTCAGCGATACTCTTATACTTAAAGGTTTTATGATACTTATAAAAAAAGAATTTGACCCTTTCCTTGGATTTCATGTGACGTACATACTCAGGATCATGCAGTAGTTTTATAAATATATTTCTATATTTTTCAAACTGTCACCTTTGTAAAATTTGTACTGTAGTGGAATTGGAATAAAACTTTGAAATACCCAGAAATTTGGATGAACCTAGAAATATATTTTCTAAAATTTCTATCTCTTTTTTTAAAGTGAACAGGCATAGAAAATTAATATTTCTCCTCAAAACACACCCTATCTAATGACTTTTAGCCAAAAATTCAATATCAAAATTTTAATGCTCTGCTGCAGTTGTTACTAAACTGCCTTGACTATGCTAAAGCCAGCGCTACTAAATTAATTCTGTGTCTAGTCAGGATATTAAAAAAACTTCATTTCACAATTTTCCTGACATAATCTCTCATTACTATGTTTGTAGACTGTCATAAAATATCAGGTAAGAAGTAAAACCATTGAAGCAAGCACATGAGTTTCCATTAATATAATTTTTGTGTTTTCTATTTGTTTTCATGTGTTTTGATTCTTTAGTATTTTTAAAATCAACATTTTTAATTGCTTTGGTTAATTTAACATAAGTCACAAATTGGATGTCCTTTGGATAAATCTTTAAGCAATATAATAGGAATCCTTTTTTTACCATCAATTAATGAAAATAAAAAATGGTACGTTTCGTATATGATTATCTTATAATAATCAGAATTCATACTCATTCATTATAACACAAAGCTATTCCCAATTGAATGATATATTATTAACTTATTATTAGAACAACTAATAGAAAAATTGTCTAATTACTAAAATATTTGAGATAGGGAAAAAAAATTAAGTCCAACTACAAAATACTCATGAAAGAAGAAAAATTCATTATGCAAATGCTACGTTTTGCTCTCAAAAAACTTGTGAAGAAGAGTATTTATGTGATTATAAATTATTTTCAAGCTTTTTTGTATTATTTCTCTACTCCAATGTTGTTCACTTGGTCTCAACTAGTAGCTCCAGACACCGGGTAAAATTTTTTATATAAATTTTTATTCTAAAATTATAGAAGTTCATTATTTTGAGTAATAGCTATCATGGCAAATTGTTTGAAATATTGACACTTAAATAAACGAGGCACTGTAAGAAAATATTTTTTAATCACTAATATTTCTTAGTAATTTACTGTAAATGGTCTCAAGTCCTCTTTTCTCTATACACAAAGGTGTCAGCTAAGCTACATGGAATAAAATCAATCAGAATATTTTCTTCATTTTTTCCCCCTTTTTCTTTTTTCTTGAATTATTTTTTAAAATAAAGTTCCTGTTCTACTGTTTGGCTCAAATGTCATAACAGAGAGTTTGCAAGACTGATACACTATGTGCAATAAATTTCTTTATGCTTCTCATGTGACAGTGATACCTGAAAATTATGCTGCCAGGAAATTATATTTCTGATTTCCACAGTATATTTATGACCAATTACAGTGAAAAATATACCTGACAACTGAGTAAAAGTGGTTATCAGGATATTTAAAATATTAGATATGAATTCTAGCCACATTATTCTTTCCTTTGTGCTGACTAAACTGCCTTATAAGACATATATGGTTACTTGAATATTCCTTAGAATTAAGGAAATAAAGCTAATTCACACACTAATAAAAAAGATCTATTTTCTTTGGCCTTTTTAAAGTAAAGTAATAAATCTAAAATTTCTTGATTCATACTGTAAACAAGAATATAAACCACTTAGGTCTAGATTGTTCTCTTCTGAGGAAAAATGTGATTGTGAGGTGGTAAGGTACAAATTTCTCCAGACTTCTTTCAGTGTGTTTTCAACCACCAAAACAGGATATTGTCTCTCTCCTCATCCTTGTCCTGTATGGGACCTTCGCAAATCTTTTCAATCTCAACAGAATCTAAGAGAATACCATATTCTTCCTTGAAGACCCTCCAGCCTAAGCAGCAGACCAATAAACTTCAAGTGTTTTAACCAAAATTGCCATAATCTGAGTTTTAGAAAAAATAGTCTTCACGTGATTCTGCCGTGAACTTCTGCAAAGAAATAGAGAAGATAAAGGAAAAGGGAGGTAGAGACCTGCTGTGTTCATCAAGTAATATAAAATTATATGTTAGATACTTTTCTTCTGGTATCAATCCAAGGAATATAAGAATCTAATAAATCCTGCATATCATTTTTCTTTACCACCCATCTTCTTCAGCACTATTCTATGTTTTATGACACAAAACTAGATTTAAAAAAAAGTTTCATGAAGTTTTGAGAAAATAAATTAACAACAGTCTGAATGTATGTTTTTGGTCATTTGAGATCCCTTTGAATATTTCAAATGCCTGTACAGGGATGGCAACCTAAGGCTGACAAGATACAGCCTAAAGCAGAGATGTATTTTCAATCTCAATTTTAGGTCTAAGGTGACTATACTAATTTTGACTTTAGCTTAATCATATATGAGATAGAAATGAGAACATGTGCTACTAAAATGGTATATACAAACTTGTAATAAGAGACACTTAGCAGTAATTTTAAAACTGGTGAGGATTCAGCAATTAGCTTGATGGGATAGAAATACTACATTAGATTGCTGAAATAATACTTCAATTATATTTACAATTTCTTATCAAGATCATTCTTGTCCTCTGTGGAACACAATTTATCAGCATAATATTTAGACTGTGGTAATTAAAGCTTTCAGAAAAAATATTATTTTGTATAAAATAGGAAATAAAATTGAACTTCTGCTCTACAGCATCATTACATCCATGTTGTGGTAAATTCAGTGCTTTGAATCCATTAACTTTTCATTGTGTAGTGTTATCATCCACTGCTAAAGATTAGCTACTGACACATTTATCAAAGGATGATAAATGAGCTGTCCTTTCAGATGTCTGATTATCTGACCTTTATTCAGTTAAAAGCACAAGGGGCTGACAGTGTTAAGTGCTTGCTAGTTTAGAATGAAATTGAACCTAGGAAATGAATGTCTGGTATTCTCTTCAATAACACAAATTTATTCCATCAATTTATTTTTAAATTAAAGAAAACAGCATTTATTATAAAGCTCTGTGGAAATCACCTATTTCCATAGTTTTTTTTCAATTCGTTATTTCATTAAGAGTTCTTAATTCTTGAAGTTGCTTTTAAGACAGAATGGTTTTATCATTTTCCAGTTGGCTGTAGATAGTGAGGCAGAAAGCACAAAGGGTTGCAGAATACTTTCAAGTGTCCAGAAAAAATGTGCTTTTATCTGTTTCTATGACATCCAGACAGCTGCTGTCATCTGGATGACCACAATTATAGAAATCCTCATCATTCATGTATAGAGTAAATTCACTAACATCAGATAACTAATTTTAAATGTTTACTAAAATTAGTCTGCACTTGCATAAACTGTGAGTGATGAAGTGTGAACCTTAGATGAAACTTTTAGATTGCATAAAACAAGTACAGAAAAATAATCAATGTTAAATAAACAACCAAAAATTGGTTTTGACATTCCAAATGAAATAAACTTTGCTAGAAATTAGACTTAGAATAAGAGCTCCAAGCTTCCAGTTTAATGTGATTTTGCACATGTCCAGAGACCCTCTGGAAATAAATATTGCCCAACTAAGCTCCATGTTAAATTCTGTCATTGGTGTGAGCCTGAAGAATAGTACTGGGCTAGGAAAAGTCAATATAGCTTCTTGTAAAAATATTTTTATTCAGTCCAGCCATCTGCCTTGGCTGCTGCTGCTCATCTCTAAAGCAAAAGAATGTCTAGACAAAGTGGTAATAATCTCCAAAGTATAAGATTTATGCAGATGTATTCTTGGTATAAAAAGCTTCAAATTAAAAAGCAATATGCAGTGCCTTATCATAGTCCTTTGCTGTACTGAGGGTTATAGTTGGTTTTCCTTTCTAGGCAAATCTTGATAATTATATCCTCCTTCCAAGCTGACAGGGTGTGAACTGTCTTTAACCAGTAGTCAAGATGTTGAGATTGTCAGCATAAGAGTAAGACAATGTTCTTATCACTGTGACTTACTACCATGAAGTAATCACTTTAGGATTATGGCAAATTCATCTCCTCTCGCTGTCTGGAGTGTAAGCAAAGAAAGAACGATTCTCTTTAAAATTGGGAAGCTGTCCTTCATAGGATCTATCCTTGTTCTACGCTTAGAAGATGTGCAGCCATTACAGGGAGGCTATAGCAAGAATTCTTATCCTGAGGACAGATCAGTTTTAGGAATCCTTGAATTTTAAATGTATGAATCCCTGTTATTAAATAGGAATACCTTATCCAAACCTTGCTAAGTTGAGCTATTTCAGCCAAAATGTAGTTCTGCTCCAATACAGTCATTAGCAACATGACAGTGAAGATCAAATTAATCTCTCTCCCTTCCCTTACTCTGTTCTAGGCTAGTTATTTTTGTCTGGTTTTGTACTAGAGTATTGTAGAGTGATGCCATGACACTAGTTAAATTGGTCGTCAGAGATTTTTTTCCCCTGCAAATGTCTGGTTGTCAGAATGTCTTCCTCTTCTGTGAGAGCAACTGTTTCTCAGTACATGCTTACCTCCAAAAATTAAATTTAATTACAGATTAGGCCAGGCTGAGTTGTAGATTTAAATCTTCCAGATTTAACTTTCTACACATTTTCAAGTCCTCAGCACTGGTCAATCCATTCCATGGGTCTAGACAAAGATTCAGCATCTGCCAGGTGCCCAGCTAAATTGCTCTCTAACTCCCTCCACTAGATTTCTACTCACCATAAATCAAAGCTTACACCTCAGACATGTGTCTGGGTACTGATGTCTAGACACATGGATCTAAATGTCTTCATATCAGATTAAACCACAACCTCAGGTTTTTAATTGCACAGGCAGTGACACAGAGTATTGCTCCTGTATGTACACGCATATTCTCGCTGTCTCTCCCAAAGGATATGGATTGGTTTAGGGTTTCATTGTGCTTCACATCCAGCTCTGCAGGTATTGTATAAAGTCATCAAGAGCACTGGAAAGTGACTCAGGAAATGAACCACAAAACAAGTGACTGTTTATGTGGCCAAAGTAAGATAGGATGAAACCCGTCTTTGCTTTCCAATTATTGATTCTTGAAAGAAGAATTGATTGCAAAAATGGGACATGGGTTTTCATTAAGATTTGAAGGAAAACATTTTCATTTTAATTACAATAAGAACTCTTTTCTAGAACTAGTTGTAAACAAACTAATCTACATTTAGAAAATAACTATTTTCCCCATAAATTGTCCTCCTAGCACAATACACTAAACCTTCAAGAAATTATATCTTGTTTTTGTTCACTTTTCCTCAATGAAGAATACATAAAGACCTTGAAGAATAGTATTGGAAGAAATAGCAATAATCATTACTTTAATTATTTGTCCTTTATCACAGTATTACTCAAGGTAACTTCTCTCTTCTCAACTAATCTTGCTTCATTTTATGGTTGAAGTTGGCATCAAACCTATTTTTTTTCCTTTTGTTTCCAAAACATCAGCTCCTTTCTTTTTAAAAGCTCTTCAAAGTTGAATTTAACTGATCTTTTGACACTGCTGCTTGAAGGTTAGCAAGTCACCTCGATATGATTGCCCGCCTCTACTCTCCATAGGTTAAAAGGTAATCAACAATAGGAAATCTTTAGAAATCTAATAGAAATATTTCAATGTTGAAACATTCAGGACTTCCAGATATGATTTCCTGATTTGATAAAACATTTATCTGCCCCTCATTCTCTCTCTCATATGAGTTGTGTGCCTGAGACATTTTTTGATGGCAACTTCACTTCAACATCGTAGGTGTCTTTATAAGTTTGCAATATTAGAATGGATACTTTCCTCTTCCTTTAACCATCTGGCTGATAGTGGTGTCATGAGTAATACCCTCTAGTGACAATCGAGTATATCAGTCTGTTTCCATTCCAGAAGACTAGCTGAAAATCTATCATAATCTACTATGCTCCTGGGAAATTCATAGGGATTATCTGTCAAAGTCTTGATAACATTTAAAACCTAATTACAATACTTAAGTGTATCTATTGATTTGAATATTTTTTTAAACTCTTTCCAAATTATCAGAATGGTTTTGAATCCTTTCCCTATCCTTTTTGTTTTCAGTCTCATACAATTAGAGAGGCAAAATAAAAGGACTACTTATTTCATTTCTGAGACCCCTAATGAAAATTATTAGTAACTGTTGTCCAATACAGACAAGCAGAAAATGTCACCTTACTCATCCTCAGGTGGCAAAGGACCCCTTCCTAAAAGTATGGTAGGTTTTTCCAATTAGTCTTGCACCCATTTATGAATGTGCATTCTACCATTTTCTCTCAGTTTCCTTACAGATATCAAGTACAGCTTTGTCAAAGACTTTTCCATGATTACAGTGCATAATATTTTCTAACTCTCAACTCTCAACCTTGCCATTCTACCACAGAAGAAAATTAAATTGTATTGACATATTTATACCTGATTAATCCATACTGACTGATGCTGAATTTATTTTCTGTGGATGGGCCATTTCCATATATTTCTGAGGATAACAGAAAAATTGACTTAGTCTCCCTCCATTTTATCAACAAGTACAATTTTCTAGAATTTTCCAGAATTTCACCCATTTTTCATCATTTCTTCAAAAATAAATGTTTACATCCCTCCTGCATGCAGTTCTTTAAATATTTAAAATTAATTTTTGCTACATCTAGTTTATTTGAAGCCATATAAATTGTGACAATACTATATAATCTGTTTTTCTGTTTGTCACTCTGTGACTGCTATCAATGGCAGTAGGTACCTCTATGTCATAAGAATTATATCATTTTCATGATGTTCTTGTTCAATAGCCTTCCATATATTTTTCTAGATTAAATTTTATTTTGATTCAGTTAATATTTTTTTGTCTTTAGAGACAGGTTCTTATTAGTCTCACAAAGCATCCTGGTGTGAACTACTTGCATTGAAAATAATTCTCAATAGAAAATTTTAAAAAATACATTTGAGTAAAAACTGATAATACAGAATCATTGAAAGACCAGAAAAAATAGGAGCTTCAATGACATTTAAAGTCAGAGCAAGATTTTGAAATAACTGCTTCAGAGAATGCTACTATCAAAACCATTTTTACATTATGCTATTCTGTGGCCTAAATAGGAGGAACTAACTCAATTTAAATAATTGTGGAAATAGCCTTCAGAGAGGTAAAATAACACAATGAAAGAAAATTATTATTAATAAGACAGAACAAGACATTGGGATATTTTCAATGTGTGCTACATTGGTGTGGTGGAAACCAGGCAAATACAGATTTATCTGTGCAGAAAAGATAAATGAATGCAATAAAGGAATGTAACTTTGAGTAAGAGCCAGCAAGTCCAATGTGATTAAAAATACTTATACCTGTATAAAATAATGCTGTACTTGTAATCTAGTACACAGACTGTTCAATACAGGAGAACAGGGGAAAATAGAATTAATTGCTGAAACTGAAAAGGTAGGGGAACTGACACATGGGAGAATAACTATTAAATACAAGAAAAGAAGATAAATCTTGGGAAAATCTGGGAAAAAAACCAGTGGAGGATTACTCAGTGTTGAGGTGACTGATTGTAGTAAATTGAAACAGTAATAACTGAAAGTTCGTTCTGGAATAACGTGACATAAGAGAGGTCTGTCAAGGTGAAAGGATTGACAGAGATAAGCTATAGTTCCTATAAGTGTCTGTGGTGCTTTAATCCAGATTTTGCTATGGGGAAAACACAATACATCTTCTGTGTGGAACTCAGAATTTATTGTTAATTAGTGTTTTAATGGTTTAACAGTCCTTGTTACCGGCTACAGAACAGTCTCATTATTTACAGAATTGTAGGATGGCTCAACTGGGAAGTGACACATAAGCATCATAGAATCTCATTGCCTGCTCCTGC
>JACDOX010000041.1:69907-93440 GCA_014549065.1 Cardinalis cardinalis
CTCAGCAGTCTGAAGTCTCCTCTCACCTCATCAGGACAAGATTTTGCTGACAGTTTTTCTCCTATTGCAGCAAAAACTTCCTAATATATACCTTTTAGACAAATATAATCTTATATTTTCTAGTGCTGTGCTCATCCCTTCAGCTCCCCTTCAAGTCCAGAAAAGGATAAGGATGATTAAAGAATCATAGTTTAGATCGAAGCTCAAACTTTGCCCCTGCCCAGTCCAGTCTAGAATTTATCCAAGGAGTAAAACTTCACAAAACCCTCAGAAACATATTCCCATCTTCAGCCCCCATCATTGTGTCTTCTTGGTTTTGCTGTAATTGACCTAAAGATAAATAAAATCCAAATACACCAAATGTTGGAAAAATGAATGATTTCTAAAGCAAACACATAATCATATGTTCTTTTTAGGGTAGTTGGAATTCATATGTGTTGAGGAATAGGTGAAAATGCTTAATTTTTCCAGATGTTTTTTACTCTGCAGTAAGAAATTAGGTGTTTCTGTTGCTCCAGTAGTGGACTGTAGCTCAAAGTATCACAGACTTTTTTCTATTTTAGAAGTACCTCACAGAGTCAATAAGCTTTGTTTTGCAGAGTAGACCCATCTAGCTTCTGCAATGTGACTAAGAAGTTTTCACCAATCTGTGCTTGCAAGCAAAGAATATATAAATCTCACTGTAATGGATATGAAACAAGTATATTATCCTAACACCTATGCTGCTCTGAGACACCTAGCACCAGTTTACTGTTTGTTTCACCCACTTAATGTACATACAGATGCCTTTCAGGGTGTTTATAGGGAGTGCTCAAGACCAGAGGATGCCATGTATGCTGGATCTTCACTTTTAGTGAGGCTGCCCTCACAAGCTTTCTATACAGAGCTGGAGCCAGTCTGATCCTGAGAGCCCCTTCTGCAGAACTAACTTAATGTCAGGGTCCCACCACTCATATTCACTGACTTCTGAATGACATCTTAGCATAACAGAGATTGAAAGATCAAAAATAATTAAATGTTATTCACATAAAACCAGATTTTGCTTGACATTCTCAGGGCCTTGGAGAATATTTTGATCTAAGTAGTTTACTCATTTGAACTTTTTCAAGGTTTAATACTCATTAACTAAGTTGTATTTTTGTGTTATGGTAGGCTCCTTTATCATCCCAGTTGCCACTGGATAAAATAAAGTGTTTGCCCCTTAATATGCAGTAACTGTGCAGATGGCAATTAAAGTAGAATTTTATATCCAGTTAAAATTATAGGTGGAACTTAAGTAGTCCAGACATAATTGCTCAGGATGGAGTTTTGCCAAAATAAAGAAATTTGCTCTCAGTGAAATGCCCTTTGGACCTCTAAAGATCACTTTTGTTCACGCATTTTGGTTTAAACCTTACTGGACAGATGGTATTGCCATACAGAAAAATCCATATAATCAGTTTTATAGCTGGTCAACAGGGAGGGTTGTGCATATGAATTCTCTTGTGCATTTACCATGGCTGACTGCTAGGTGCCCATCAAGATGCTCCCTCACTCCCTTTCCTCAGAGGGATGGGGGAGAAAATAAGATTAAATCCTTGTGGGCTGAGATAAAGGCAATTAAATAAATAAAAGCAAAGACTATGTGTGGAAGCAGAGAAAACCAGAAATGTATCTTTTCTACTTCCCATGAGAAAGCAAAGCCCAGCCATTCCTGGAAAGTAGAGCCTCAATATTCACAGTGGTGGTTTCAGAAGACAAATGCCCTCTCCCTTTCTCTCAGATTTTATTGCATGAACATGGTAGTTTCAACATGGCAGTCAACAAATTAAAAATATAGGGGGGGGTTTCAATATAATTTGCATAATATTGTCATTCTTGAAGTCCTATCATTTATGTACTGCTGTTAGTATTGACTTATTCAGTTCAAAACGCTGCCTAACAGTGCTAGGCAGTTTAGATAAAAGAGTTTTGTGCAGTTCTTGCATCAAATTCAATTAAAAATGCTATAGTGAAAACTGATAAAGACTATTCTCTCTAATCTCAAACCTTAGTTAAAGTAGAATATCTTTGTATTAAGATATTGGCTTTATTTGAGACCTAGGAAAAACAATGACTTCTAATTAGTAGAGATGACAAATCATCCCAAACTTTCCTCCTTTGTATTTGTGCAGGACCTTTCAATACAATTTATCTCATTAGACTGCAGAAGCCTGCTGATTCAAGTGGTCTGCTGGAAGTAATTAATGGAGATTTGTTCAATAAAGTGTGACCTCAAATTTTGTCATTTAAGGCTTTAGACACCTCTTGGGACACAGAAGACAAGGCTGTAAACTAGACTGCACACATACAAACAATGCATAGCAGTAGCAATGTGGTGCAGAAAGATAGTAAGCATATCTGATGTCCTGAATATGATCAATTCTGGCCCAGGCAGGTAGGCAGATAAGATACTTACATTGAAAATGGTAGAAGTTTAGAAAACTGTCCCAAATAGACTTTGCCTTATATTTTTTTTCTCCTTTTGAAGCGTATTCATTTAACTAAGATTAATTAATTAAGATTTAATCCTGAAATTAAAAAACAGTATGTGGCATTTATGTGGTAAATATAAGGGAAAATACAAAAATAAAATTTTACATTCATTAAAAAAAAACCAACCTGCAGAAATCAATAACACTCAGGGAAAAACTATAAAGAGTCTAAGGACATATATTATTAGTGGAATGTCTAAGACATTGAGGATAATAAACATAATATGGGAATTGCTTTAACAGATAGATATTAAACCAGAGAGAAAATAAATACACTTCAGTATTAGTTTTATTACTGTAGTGACTGATGTAACAGAGAACAATGTTAAAGTACTGCTTCCCAGGGATTATTCTAGAATTATTCAATATTACTTCAATTTTTAATACTGCCATAAAGGTGAGCTATTAAGCCTATTAGATAACAATTAATTTAGTAAAGCAGAAATTAAACAAGCCAGTATATTTTACTAAGGGAATGTGATGAGAAAGCAATACCAAGTCTTGCACTGTTTTTTTTGCTCTCCTATAAAATAACAATAATGATAATGATAACGATAATGATAGATAGTAATAATAAAAATAACAATAACAATAACAACAATAACAATAACAATAATAACAATAATAACAACAACAACAATAATAATAACAATAATAATAATAATGATAGTAGCAATAATAATAATAATAATAGTAGTAATAATAATAATAATAATAATAATAATAATAATAATAATAATAATAATAATAATAATAATAATAAATGCTCCCATTGGAGTAGAATGGATTACGTTCTCTCTTTAAAGATGCTGCATGAAATACAGCATTTCAACATGATTACAGTTTTCTCAGGCTTAATGTCATAGGTCCACTAAGCTCACCAAGCTGACAAGGTTAAGTCATACTGGAATGTGGGCAACATCACAAATGCTCCCATTGGAGTAGAATGGATTACGTTCTCTCTTTAAAGATGCTGCATGAAATACAGCATTTCAACATGATTACAGTTTTCTCAGGCTTAATGTCATAGGTCCACTAAGCTCACCAAGCTGACAAGGTTAAGTCATACTGGAATGTGGGCAACATCACAAATGATGACATCATATATCCAATTATAATAGATAAAATAGCATTTTAGAGTGTCACTGATAGATGTTAAGATTCAACAGATGCTAAGTAGAACTCAGGTTTTAAGCCTAATGCTAAGAACATTAAGCCTACCACACAGCTATGAGGTTCAGGAGTTCTTCAGAAGTTTTCACACGGACATTCATAGCAAAATCTTATTCATGTTGAAATTCCTGTTTGTAGATGCAATTAAAATTTTACAGTTTTTTAAGAGAATGTAAGTTCATTTCTAAGATAAATCTGTAACAGTACAAATACACAAGGAAATTTTTTTCAGGTATATGAGATCTAACTTCTGTCTAACCCTTTTATCCTGTGGTGTCTTGAATCATCTTGATTTTCTGTGCTGTCACTAGGTCACTGAAAGGGTATCAGAGTATTCCAAAAACTTTTCAACTTTTATCATTTCCATTATAATGCTGCCACTGGCAATGACTCCTAGTCTTTGGCCTACCTCATGTTCTCTTGAATTTGTAAACATTGTTCTGTGACTTATAAAAAGGTTCATAAAATGATATTATTTTTATAACAACCTTCTTTATGTGTTTTTTCCTTTGGTTAGAACCATTCTCTCCTGTCACCCTATGATTCCTCACAGAGCAAGGCAATACAGCTACTGCATTGAAGCTCAGTAAAAATGATTTTGCCATTTTTTTGTATACAATGATATGTACTCTTGACCTGAGAATGTATTGCCAGGGCAGGCCTGGGCTCGCTTTTGCTGAACCTGAGCTGAGCTGGTTTCAGTGTTAGACTGGTGACCAAATGCCTGTTGCCTCCAATTCCTGAGCTTGAGCTGTGACACTGCAACCAACATTGTTAAAGTAACTTTATTGATGAGCAATAACCCTCACAAATATGTTTTGAGCTCTCAAGGGTTATACTATACACACCTGTTTGTTGTGTATATAACAGCATGCTGTTAATTGGTAACCTAGATCTGTTGGCAAAGGGATTATTTTAGTCTGATTAAACAGTTTCACCAAACTGTGACAGTGCTTTTGCATCCTGGTTCACTAGAAGCTAATTGGTATGTCCCTTCACTACTGTATTATAGAGATTTAATTGTGTTGTAATTGTCTTGCTAAGCACAACTGAATGATGGGAATACAATTCTGGATACAATTCTTCTCTGATTTTACTTCAGAGCTTTGATCTATTTACCCTTTTCTGCAACAAGGGTCAGCAAAGCCTGACTAATTATACATGAAGTAGTGAACCTGCTTTCTATAAAATCATTATTTTTGGTAAGTAGCTATATATTTGAATCTTTATATTTCATAATTACGACAAGATGTTCCAGAAATACAAATCTAATTAAGTTCTGAAAATTGCGGTAGTTATAAGTATCGTGATTTTTTTTTCAAAGGGGAAAATAAAAAACTGAAAGAAAACTCACCTGACCTTTCAAATATCACTTATCAGTCTTTTTGCTAGTTTTATTTGAATAGATTATGATTGCTTGTCCAGAGCAGAATTATTTGCCCACGTGTTTATACTGGAGTTAGTGTGACCATGAAATTTAAAAAAAAAAAATAATGGTATGCTCCTATTAAAACAAATTTACATTGTTTTAGAGCAGATGGCTATATTAACACTTAGCAAGAAAAATTGTCTTTTAGAATTAATTTTGAATTCTGTCAGAAATCCTGAGGTGAAACATTCACAGCCATTGGTGCTTTTTCAGCACATTAAGCTTTTATGAAAGTAAAAGTTAATTACATATGATGACTAAACTCCAGGGATCATAATTAGCTGAACTGAATGGCTGCACATCAGTAATTAAATGTCATTTCAGTTCATTGTACTGAATCCTAAACCATAACCTTAAAAAGCTGTAGGTATTGGAATCTGTTATATCCATAGGACCATTTCTTCAGAAAACCTATACACTATACAAAATATACTGAGTGGAAACCATAATTATGAGTTAGTTTCAACATTTATGCATTAAGCAGGGTAGCTTTTTTCAGAGTTTTTCTATGGAGAAGAGATTGTACCTTGGTTGGATCTTTTTTCCTTTTTTCCCTCACTTTAATGTGGGGTAGGGAAGGGAATGTTTAGATTTTGTTTTTCTTTTTACATGCTTTCTTTTCCTTTTTTTTTCTCTCTTTTATTTTTTTTCCAGCTTGAAAAGGTCTGGAACTTCTCTGTACATTACTTAGATTGTAGAATATACAAAACTAAATGTCCACATCCATCTCTGCATATGTTTTATTTTGACTGGTGGCATATCAGAGTGAAAATTTTATACAAAAAAAAGTTCTGTCTTGAGAAGAACAAAACACAGAGCTTCACCACAAAGAGATGTTCTGGATCTGCACTGCTATGCAGGACTTGTCAGCTTTACAGGACATGGGAGGTAAAACAGCTTCTCTGCAAGTTCACTACCAGCTCTGCATTTTAGTTGCTTGAAAAACCTGTTTCCATAGTCACTTCCCAAAAAGTGTAGATAGACAAAAAGTATAGATTTAGAAACTGGAAGTTTGGAATATTTAGCATCAATTTTCTAGTTTTTTACATTGAAGGCTATGTATTTTAAAACACATACCGCGGGCACCTATAAATTAATTTATATGTTCTAAACGTCCTTTCTCTAAATGTCCTTTCTGAAGTATGTCTGTTGACTATCAAGGGAATTTTTTTTTCTTTTTGTTAGACCTAAGTTCAGTACCTAAATTTATGGCATAGACATTTTTCTTACTCACCTAACTCAAAATTATTTTTATCTCTTTTTAGCCTAAAGCCATTTAACTAATTTTTACTAAATCCTTAAAAAATGTAAGTTACTAAAATATTTTAAATGCCATTCTCAAATTTCAGTGCATAAAAGATAAACTGTAATTCCTTTTATGTACTACGTTTTGGCTTTGCTTGGCTGGATTGAGCATCCTACTACCTTATGTTACCATTTCTTCTCTTGCATTCACCACCTGAGACAATACTGGCCATTGCCAGTATCAGAGGAATCCAGGTCCAGCACAAACAGATGGTCAAATTGTAGGAAAGCCAAATTTGGAGGACTTGTCAAAAGTGTATTCTTTTTTTGTTTGTTTTTTTTTTTGTTCATAGACATTGACATTCAAAGGTCTCATAAAATTCAGTAGAAATCTCAAACAATTGAAAATACTGACATGCATATTTTATTTAGAATCAAAATAGATATGTTTACATTCTTCATGTTTCTGTCAAAATGGCCCTGAAAAAGAGCACACAAAAAATTTCACTATGCTTGTGCTTATAACTACTTCCTTTCTCTCTGACATGGTAAATTTTATTTATACTATCTAAATATAAGATAGGACTCAGATACCTGCAAAATTGATTTTCCTCAACAGAGTGCCACTTATCAATTGTAATACCTGTTTGTATTTCTTGGTGTACTGTATATGTAAAATAAGAAACATCTCTATCAAAAAAAAAAAAAAAGACTTATTGGTAAATAAAGTTATTTTCATTATTTTCTATTAGTACACTCATCACATTAACTGATGATTTATTATTGAATAACTTGTTAAGCCACAGTAATACATTTGAGGAGTTTTTTTGTGTTCTATATTTCTGTTGCAAATGCAATGTATTTCTGTTTGTATTAGGCAAATTCATAGCGATGTAGATACAGAATTATGCACGTTTTACATATAGAAAAAAACTTAAACAGAATAACAGCTTTGACCACACTCTATTCACCTCACTTTCTTTTCTCTGTTGACAAAGACAATGACCTAAAGGTGATGAAAATACTTCTGCATTAAGGGCGTGACAAACGAGTCATGCCAATTACAACTGAATCTTCAGAAATGGAGTACTGATATCAGTACAAGAAAGAAAAAAATAGTTTCCTTTCATGTTAACAAAGGCATAGCTTAGTATCAGTATAACATATCAGATTGATAACATTTGCATGTGCTGTTCTGATGAGGCATAGCTGCATTCAGTTCAGGGATTTTTTTTATCATGTAAGCAATCTAAAGATTATTCTACCTATGCTGTCAATAACAGGTATCTGCAACAAACTGTACCACAATTCTAAACATTTAAATTATGTCCTAAAATAGATCCTACCCAACTATAAAGTTGCATTTATTAGTAACTTCACAGTTTTAATTTACATTTGTAACTCTGTAATCATCCTGTGCTTTTTGCTTCAAATTATCAACTTGTAATTTTGCTACAGTTCTGTTTTTTTACAAGTTTCTGAAGATGTCTTCATTATGATGGTGACACAACCAGTGTTTCATCAATATAATCTAGTTTCACTTGTGTCCTTTTTCACTTTGCAAAAATAGCACTCAACAGAAATTGATCACAAGGAAAGATTGAAAAACCTGATAGAAGGAATATCTGTTTTCATAACTGATTGCATTTATAATCTTACATTAATATCACTGGTATCAAAATATTTCACAAAAAAAAAAAATAGGTGTTCCTAAAGTCTTAATGTTTGTGTTTAACCAGAGAAAATGACAACATCCTGGTGGCAGAACTAAATCCTTCTCCTGACTCCTTAGGTCTTGAATAAATGAATAATTCTTGGTTTGAGGAAATTAAAAGATGTTCGAATGCATGAATTTCTCCAAGTACTGTAGTCAGTACAAATTAAGACGACCTAAGGATCCTTGACATTCTTAACACAAAATTTTAATTTATATTGTCTTTTTATATTCCTCAGTCTTATAGAAATAAGAGTTAAGACTGTAAGAAAAAGGAAAGAGTGTATCTGTTACTATACATATACATGTAGGTATAACTTAGGTGACTGGGGGAGTAGTTCTAGATGAACACCCTTACCCAACCTAAAATAATCTTTGCTGAGCTGACCTTCATGAAATTAATCTCCAGTTTGCATTTCCAGAATAACTGCTATGATAAGTTTACCCACTCCAATTCTAAAGTAGTCATTTCAATGTATATCTCACTATTATGCTGTACAAAAGCTTATGCATTTCACTGGGTTTGCTAGATTTGGTTGAAGACTTCTCTTCCCCCTTCCCCCTCCCACTTTCTTTCTCCCCTCTTTCTCTGTCCCTCTGTCTTTGAGATTTTTAATCAATACTCAGTAGACTTTTAACAACAAAGCAGTTTTGTAGATGCTTAAAATGGATAGGATGTATCCTGAGATGCTGAAGCACTGAAACACAATGAGATGACTTGCTACAATGGTAATAGCTGAAGAATGAGCTCATTATTTGAAAACACTGTGACTAGAATTAGCCCTCTTATCCCAGAGATTTTCACACACACTACTCACATTCTTGTTGTTCACCTAGAATATAAAGATGTCAAGGTCTCTCTTCAGATAAAGTCAAAATCCTAAACCACAATGTCCCCAGTCAAATGGTCTCATCCTCTTAGATGCTATAAGCTTTTTATTCTGATGCTTGAAAAGATTTCTATCTTGAGAATAAGAAAATATAAAGCTGACAGAATGAAACACAAAATAAAATCAAAATTCAATGCCATATATTTATATATAAGGTAGAAGAATGTGTAACACGGTTTTCTTTCCCCTAACATGCAGACCCAATATTAAATTTAAAAATAAAATAGCTCAATTGCCTTTGAGCACTACTCAATGCCTAAGGCATTTCTTCCTGAGCAAAGACAAAAAGGTAAAATACAAAAGTAAATAATTAAAGTTAAATAGGTTGGATGGCCCACATAGCTGGTAACAAGATAGAGCATTACACCTCTAGATCACTTCTTCACAACTGTATCAGATCAGTTGTGACAGAAATTGTTACCCTCTGACATCTTTTCAATGCCCTGAGTGAAATGAGTTCCTAGGTTTAGTCTCAGTTCTAATGACTGAAAATTCACATTGCAAATGACATTAATTGGCACCTTTGTGTGGTAATACAAGCAGAGGCCAGTGCCTAAATTCTCTGGAAGAGAATTCAAAATGAGATAGTGCCCCTCTGGAAACAGTCAGTTACAGTCATTCTTAAGGTCTATTGGCAGAAAGTGGTAATCAGAGAGCTGGGTTTTCTTCAGCGAAGTGTGCACCTAGTGGAAGTGATGTTTGATTAACATTAATATTAAGTAAGATCACTAAAACTCTAAGCCATGAGATTCCTCCAAATAGGTGCTTGAAAAAGGAAAAATAGTTGTCTTGAAGTCCAGTTTTGCAATCCTACTTTTCACCCTGCTTTTCTCCATGTAAAATCCTGTATTCCACCATCTTACGTTCACTGAAGCCAAGTACACACACAGCCTTTCCATCCCTAGGTCCTTTCTTGCACACTTTTTTTCACATCAAAAATGGAAAAGAAAAAGACATTAATAAACTTATTATTTTGGGATGGCACTGATAGTTTGAGTCTTACAGAAGATTAGATCTTAGCTTTCCACTTTTCTTTCCCCACATCTTGTTTGTGTGCCCTCAAGCAAGTAACGCAAGATGAAGCATTCTTCCTCTCAGAGAGTAGATTAATGGTATTACCATTATAACTTGCCAATCAGCCAATAGTCTGAATTTTATTATCAAAAGAATAAAAATACCATGGTTTTATAAATAATGCTCTGTTTTCAGACATTAAAAGTCTCTGTGGTTTCTGTCTATAGCCAGCATACAGTATGCTTGGACTTTTCTTGTTAGCTGGTCAACCTGTATCCTGACACGTAGTTTAGCAGTTGTTAGAGACAAATCAGGCACGTTTGACAAATGCCACATCTAATTAGACTGTTAAACAGTTAAATATATTCCTCTGTGCTGGTCCATTAGAAACACGGTAATGAAGAAGTTACCGATCCATAAAGAACTGTCTGTAGGAAGTCACACTGATATTTTTTATATCGGTTGTATTTTTCAATTGAGAAATATTATCTGGTTTCTTTTAATGAATAGGTATTCCACTTACCAGTATCACTATAAAATAAAATCTTTATTAAACCACTTTATCTTATATTATACTGACTGATCCTTTTAAAAGAGGCATGAAAAACAGCTTCCAACACAAGAAAATGAAAACTTTTTTAAAACACCTTTAGATTTACTGTTCTAATATTAGAACAGAATCCAAACAACAAAAACCCATACAGGAACATGTGCCTTAAGAAGAAAGTAATGAGAATAAGCTTGCCCTTTTGAAAGATGTTTCTTCAAAAAAACCTATTAAAATTTTACCTACATTGCAAACAAAACTCTTCAAGAGTGAACTTTAAATAGTTCCCTATAAATTCCAGGAGTGAACATGTATTTATTTTGAAAGAAGTAAGTTCATCATCCAGCACAAGGTCTGTCATTGTAGATTGACCAAATACTTTCAGCTTGAAAGAAGTATTTTTGTTTTCTTTCTACTCACTGTTTCAAAAGCTTGTAACAGTTTCTATTTCTGTTAGATAGCAGTTGTAAAAATTAACCCAAACCTGACTTTAACTATATTTCCAGCAACTTTAATGAGTGTTGTAAACAGTAATATATCTTACCAATAGGCACCGATATTGCTTTAAGAGTCCCTGTGGAAACCAGTAGCCAAATGCAGGACTAATTTTCCTGATTTATCCCATGGTTTTTAAAGGTTCAAAAAAAAAAACTTTATATTTGGACTTCTTTTTTTATTTACTTTTTCACCAATTTTAATTATGTAAAAAGAACATATATGTCTAATGCAGATGAATTTTAATGGGGTTTGCTTCAGGTTAGGCTTGGATGCGCTGAAAACCTGTTTTAATAAAAACTTTCTGTCATTTTGATACTGAAACTCAGTTTCTTAGTGAATACAATATAATTTATTGCACCATATAGCAGCAGACATGCACAGAAATAGAGAATGTATGCATTTCTAAACTATTCTATTTCAGATTCTTTAACTATCTTTAACTGTCATATTCGTTCGTCGCCTAAGTAAATGAAACAAAATTGATTGTATAGAGATAGATCTGTATGGAAGGTTGGCCAGAAAGATCGTACAGAGGTGTTGATCAAAACCTAGAAATTTTATGTCAGGTTTGTATGTGAAATAAACAGGGCAGGAGACTTCTTCTCCTTTTAATGCCTTTATTAAAAGTGATCAGCTCAGGATGGGGCAGCTCGATGGGTCTGCAGTCTCCCGTCCTGTCTCCCAGGATGGCGCTGAGGAGGAGGACATATGCAGCTTTGTCCACTGGGGGCAGAGCTGAGGGGTCCAGTCGTGGGAGCCTTTGTGGGCGAGTCCCTAGGATGTTGAAATTCGCACCTTGAGTCCCCGCGTCCCGGCCTTGGGATGACTGTCCAGCTCAGAGTGAGGGGCGATGAAGGTTCCTCCCTGCAGGCTCAGCACACTGTGCCCCATATCTAGACACCACTCCAGTTTCTTAACCTTGTATTGGCTTGTTGTTTTGGGGGTCTCTTCAGTATGCCTGGAGCACTGGCTTCTTATTGCATGCTGGTCCCGAAGTTATTTTGCATACTTCCCCCTTGTCTTGTCCCTTTCTTCACTGTCTGGGGAGGCCCCCACCCATCACTGCTTGGGGGAGAGAGAGCTATCAAGCTAGCCAGGGCTTTTACCGATTCAAAAAGAACCATTAATGACAATTACTTGTAATTATCATAACAAACAGGTCTAGCCACAGTAGTTTGACTAGTTTCCATAACTTTTTCTCTTCACAAAAAAATAGGCAGATTTTTGTTTATAACATATGTCTTATGAAAATATAACTTGTCATGTAAAAGAAAAACTTACCTTTCTACACAGGGTTGTTCAGAATATTTGAATACTCTGAGCAGTTTGGGGCAGTGGAATGCAACGTAGCGCACAAAATTGTGTATTCTGCAGAGGCAATGTGATTATGATGAAAGAAAAGGAGCTTAGTGAAAAGAGACGGTATCAAAAAGACACATTTTTACTACATTATAAGCAATTTTCTAAGTGACAGGTATTCAGCAGCTACTGTGATAAAACTGTTGCAAGTGTGAAGAATTGTTAAGAACAAAAAACCAAACAATTTAACATGCTATTTAGCAGAGAGTTGATGTATCTTATTTTCAACCAGCCACCTTTAAGTTAGGCTGCTTTCTCATCAAAAACTTGGATTTCTCCAGCTGTCTCAAAGACTTTCTGTCTAAACATAAATGAAGATGACTACTTAGTGCTCTCTATTGTCAATTCAGTTATTTAATGATTAGAAATCTGCAAGCAGCAAGTTCTGTAGCCTTGAGGAGTCAGTCATATATTAAGGTAAATGCAAGAAAAAGATCAAATGGATATCAGGACAAAAAAAAATTCTGGACAGTGGAAGGATATATTGACAAGGATCCTAGAATGATACCTTGAGTTCCAGATTTGGAAACACTAGGAGATCTATCTCCCAGACACCAAAGTTTGTATCTCCTTCCAAACTCAAGTATTTCTCCAGCTTCTGGTCATCCTTCAAGCAGGCAGCCCAGAAAAGAAGATTCATGACTGAAAATCCTCAAAATTCAATCCTTTAAAGATCTTCTGAAACATTTTCAACACATATATATGATCTGGCTGAGCTGGAGTTAATTTTCCCCCAGTAGCCTTCACAGTGCTGTGAGGAGCTGATAACCCTCTGATAACCCTGCAGTGCTTTGGCTGCTGCTGGGCAGGGCCGGCACAGCTCCAGCACTGGCTCCCAAAATCCTGGCATTATTGGGGGCTGGGGGTGGGAAAGGTCCTGGGAGGGGGCACAGCCAGGCCAGCTGGCCCAAACCAACCAAAGGGCCATT
The DNA here is from genome assembly GCA_014549065.1 of Cardinalis cardinalis. Taxonomy (NCBI): domain Eukaryota; kingdom Metazoa; phylum Chordata; class Aves; order Passeriformes; family Cardinalidae; genus Cardinalis; species Cardinalis cardinalis. Next base: position 83,219 of record JACDOX010000041.1, read on the forward strand.
CCACACCCTGTGACAGCTCAGCTGTAACAGCTGAGGGAGGAGGAGGAAGGGAGGGATGTTTGTTATCTGAAGTGTTTTCTGCTTCTGAAGCAACTACTTTATGTGCTGAACTCCTGCTGCTCAGGAAATGCATGAAGGTTTCTGGCTGATGGGAAGTAGATATTAATTTTTTTTCCCCTTTTCTTAGATATGCATAAGATTTTGTGACTTTTTTTTTTCCTTTTTCTAAAATATATTATCGCATAGGACTTACCATCATTTCTAACTGGCCCAGCCTTGACCAGGGGCTCATACATCTTGGAAGAGCCCAAGGATGCTCTGCCATACCTGGAGGAAGCTTCCAGAAGCTTCTCACAGAAGCCATCCCAGTAACCCCTGCGATACCAAAGCTTGCAATTGCAAACCCAATACAGCATGTCAGGAGGCATTTTATTCTACTGGGATTAAAACACCTAGATAATCATCATATAAAGAAATTCAAACTTGAGAGTAGTAAAGTGGATCCTTTTTACAAGGACATGTGCTGATAGGACTAACAGGGGTATCTTTAATCTGAATGAGGGTAGAAGTTTACATTAGATGTTAGGAAGAAATTTTTTATTGCGAGGGTGGTAAGACACTGGAACAGTTTGCACACAGAAGCTGTGGACGTCTGTTTCCTAGTAGTGTGCCAGGTCAGGTTGAATGGGCTTTGAGCAACCTGATCTAGTGGAAGGTGCCCCTACCCATGGATGGAACAAGAAGGTCTTCAAGGTTCCTTCCAAGCCAAACCATTCTATCATTCCATAATTCTAAACTTATTTTATGTTAATTTATTCTTTTCCTTGTGCTAGTAAATGTCTTGTAAAACTCTTTATAATGTATATATGTAAACATAATTAGGATTTCAAAAAAGCATTTCTTCTTAAAAATATTATTTGGAGGTCTTTCTTTTCTTAATATTCTGTTCAAAATTATAAATAATAAAATAATGATGGAGAGAATCAAACTTTAAAAAGTCATGTCATAATAAAATATGGTGCTCTTCAAGACTGTTGAAAGTCTGATATTTAGCCATCACTCCTTCATGTCACCTCAGGTAAAATTGTTAGAGAAAAATAACAGTATTAAATAATTCCTAGTTAATTTTCTGAAATATTCAGATGACTACTGATAGAATATAATGTGTTTTGTAGTAATATCTTTGCAGTACCTTTAGAGATATTTTTTCACTTAAAGTCTTTTTTTCTTTAAAAAAAGAAATAATATATCCTTTTTTTTTGTGAATATAGTGATAGCATGCATTTTAAGGTCATGTTTGTGTGTTAAAACATTTATGAAAATGCTTTTGAATTATGAAGTACCATACAATCTCAACTGAGAAATAAAATGTCTACATATTAAAAATATGCTTTGGCTAGACTTTTTCAAAATATCAGTTATCAGTGTGGTTCAAGAGATTCACTTTTAAAGATATTTTCTTTCATATTTTGAATGTTCAGATGATGACAGCAGGTGCTCAAAACCAGGAATTTCCTGTTGAGTTTTGGCATATTTAAACATGTTTAAAACTTTACGAATCTACAGCTTTGAACAAGGGTGAAGGAGCAAGTTGTGACCTGTCAATTCTTATTATATCAGTTACTTATCATTAGTTGGAAAGTATATTGGAATATTTTCTTTTTAATGAAAATTCTCCTAGGGAGAAGAAAGCATTCTGTTCATAAATTATGGTATCTTGGACAACTAGCAAGATTCTTTCAAAACACCTGTGCTTAATTGTCTGTGATAATTTATTGAGAGACTCTACACAGTAATATTCAAAATACACCAGTTACTTGAGCATGAGTTACTCTTGTGCTGAATTACTCTTTTCCCTACAGTGATACTAAAATTTCACGGTTGAAGAATGGAACCCCACTAAGTAGAGTGCTGTTTTCATTTCTGCTGTCAATGGTAAATCCTACAAATAAAAAGGACCTAATCCTCAGTTATCTAGTTATCTCTTACCGGCCACTGTAAGTTCCATATACTGGTACTAGAAAAACACCTATCTGATACCTGGAGAATATGTGTGTATATGTGTGTGTATGTGTGTGATAGCATAAAACTAAGAACTGTGATACTATCCAACACTTAAAATAATCTTTGAACATTTCATATCCTGGATGTAGACTCCTGATATTACATACAGATCCATCAGTTGTCGAAAAAGGCCCTTAAGTGATCATGAACAAATTTATCTTTATGCCTATCACTTTGGAAAAGTATTTCAAGTCTTACCCTCAGAATTTAATACAGATTAATTGTTCCTAGGAAATTATTGCAAAGAATAAACTGATATCTCTTTAACCTTTTAGTTTTACTTTTCCAGATTTGAACTTTTGGGTATTTTATAAGGAGCAGCTCTTGTTTTTCAGAGAAGTTACAATTTCAAACTCTTTTGTTACAGCCTTAGCCTAGACAGAATCCTTTAGAATCCTAAAAGAGATTATTTCAATCTGGTAGTTATGGTGTTGAGGGCAGGGGTGGGTTATGGTGTGTTTTTAGTATTGTCAGCACCCAGACTCTTTTACCAAAAGGAATATGATATTCATGTCGATGTTTTTAAATTTCTCCTCTGGAGACCCACTCCAAATAGGTTTCATGTTTGCTAACCCTCCTTGACACTTTGATCTTCTTCTTTGGTATCAGACTCCATATTGCATTCAAAATTAATATATGCGATACTTTTTATGTATGCCACATATTATTTTTTGATATGTCTAGAATAATGTTTGTCCTGCTCCAGTTCTTTACTGTTTATTGCTGCAGAGTCTCCAGGATCCACCCTGCGCCCCATCTCTTACCATCCTATGTCTCATCTCTCTCGCTCTACCCCATATATGGTGCCTCCCACCCTGAGGCTGCTGTATGCCTCAGCACAATGGGATTTAGGTTTGTAATATCTCATTCTACATGGAATAGTTGCTTATTACTAGTATTCATGCAAAGCTCTGGTCATACCACACAAAGATAAACACAAGGAAAACAAATTAACCTTTGGTATCTGAACAGTTAGAGAAATGGCTGTCACTCTTCAACCAAGAAAAATAGAGGCAGGTCAGGAAAAGTTCAGAGCCTGACAAGCTTTACAAGCTTCAGTCCTCAGTATAAAGCATGTGATCTGTTACTAGCAATGGCAATAGACGCTCCAGGGCCCCAAATTTACACTTTGAAAATTTCACGAAATGTCCGGGTACTCACCTTGGGTTCATGGGATAACTGTGCAGCCCTAAAAATTTGCCACTGCCACTACCAGTATTGTAATTGCAGGGTGTCAGTCTTGTTCTTTCTGAATATTTCTTGTCCTGCCCTCAGCTTGCTTTGAACTGTGGTTAAATCTAAGCAATGGATACTGTCTTCCAGAATTTTGCTAATTTTAGGGGATGGAGAAGGACCTTCCAAAACTAGAATGTCATTCCAAATGTATTTAAATGGAATTATGTACAGAATAATTTAAATTTATACCTAACATTCTGTATCTGTGTTGCTGTATTCAAAATGTACTCCGCAATCAATACCATGACAGAGAGGAGCTCTTCTAGGACTTATACTGGCTAGCAGTAATTTTGGTCTGAGAAGCAGTGACACATCTGTTTGAGGTGCAAATCAGCAAAAACATAATCATAAGACTGTTCCAATGTAAAGGAAATTCAAATATGGCAGTATGAAATTGGTCAAGTTCACAAATAGGCCTGTGCATAAAGTCCTATGAACTAGAATAGTACTGAAAGACTGATTTTGGGTGAGGAAAACCAGTTCACTTCCTATGGAAAAAAGCTAAAATCAAATTCTGCTAAGAATTACATGCTTGAAAAAGCAATTAATTTATAAAGCAGTGACATAATCTGGTTTATAGTAATGGCTGATATGCCTCACTTGAGGCCAGGGGCTCACTGATAATGCTTACACAAAACAAGATTCAGTGTGTTCATGCAAGGAAAGGTACAAGATTTATTCACTGATTGATTGAATTGATTGATGAAGATTCTGACTTGACATCCATCAAGTTGTGGATGAATTGTAGGTACAGTAATGGAAAATTCAGAGGGCACAAGCTCTGTGAGAAAGGGCATATTTCTACAACTCCTAATGCTGATTCTTTAAAGAATGATTTATTTACAAAAGAAAGTTGTGAATCTCTGTGGTGAAGTGAAAGCAACAGGTTGAGACAATGTTCTTTACTGAATCTGCTCTACGCAGAATTGTAAATGGTTTCTGTTTATCCTTCAGAACTATAAACATTTCAGCCTTGAATCTATCACAAGTTTAGACCAGTATCAGATCCCAGACCATGGATATTGACAATATGAAGGGAATGCAGACAAAGCTCGCTATGCCACACAAAAATATTAAAAGCATTTTATATGCATCACAACGATGCCCAATTTTGCTTTAATTTATCTTAAAGACTTAAAAACTTGGTGATTTTTGTATTATTGCGGGGAATATTATTTGCAGCTTAGATTTAATCCAAGGGATGAGGGCTATCTACATAAGTGGTGTGCAGAACTGGGCTTACGTGCTGAGATGTACAGAGGAAATATTAACGAAAAATATGGCATAGGAATTATGTAATAAATATTTTACGCAAGCTGCTGCAAGTATAGAAGTCTTTACAAAACTTTAAAGATTTCATGTGCTTATACATAGTTAAGGAACCAAATAATCTTACACACATTAAGTCTGGCACCCCAGGAATGATCAACCTAGAAGAAGCCCAGCTTTACTGGACACAATTCCACTGAAGTGGGTGTTCGGTGGCTGGGTACCTACAATCACTAAGAAATATTCAGTGGCACAGCAATGTTCTCATCCTTTAAAGAAGTGCTTTGCAATCCATGTGGTAAATCCTGAGAGAACACCTGAAAAGTAGACTGCTTAAAGCAGACTGTGAGGAAGTAAGGAGAAAGAAACTGGGCCATTACACAGCTAGGAATAAAAGAAATAGGAGACAAGAAATAAATTATTCTCTTTTTCTGTATGGCCTAGTACTTAGACCGCTTTTATGGGGTTTATATTAATCCATCTCTCTTAGCAGATTCCCCTGGAATGCAGCCTCCCAGTTCAGAGGTCCATAGGGCTATTTTGCCAAAAGTGAAATAATTATCTTTTCTGAGGAGCAATGTTGATCCAGATTAATTTCAGAAGGGAAACAAGAGGATGAGATCCCCAATAGCTGTAGTTTCTTCGCACACTATTTTGGCTGCTTATAGGCTCAGGCCCCTCAAATCTTCCTGGCAGAACATGTGTGACTTTAGGGTATCTAAAAAGGAATGGATAAAGTCATCTGTTCTTAGACTGTAATTTTAAATCTAGTGAGGCATGCCAGCTCTTATCCAAGAATTGTAGGTGTATACTACAAGAAAATGCACATAGAATTTTGATATTGAAGCTTCATTTTGATCTAGGTGCCATCCATTAAGGAAACAGGGGAGTAATGCATAATCCAGGAGCCAAGTAAATAAAAATAACTGCATCTTCTAGTGTTGAAAACTCCTAACAAACTGCCTATGGATGACAGACAGAATAAGAATCATTTGAGGGAATTATTCAGCAAATAAATTCAAATAAGGGATGCATTTGAGAACATAATAATCTGCTCAATGACAACTGGCAAACAGAGAGAGGCAAAAATTGTCAGATAAATGACACATTATGAATTATTCACTCAGTTTTGCAACATGTTGATTATACTCTGTAATCAAATACTGTGCAATTCATTTAATCAGTGCAACTGAGGTCTGGGAAAGAAACATGGTTACACAGCTTACTGTTAGGGTGGATGAGGATAGTTTGTAAAACATCTAGCTTCACAGCTTTAACCCTTCTGAACATCTTTTTCCATAATATGGTTCATTTGACTAGTCACAATGACAATCATAGAGAATATTTTTCTTATTTTTGAAGACAGTTTTTCCCTTTGTTTAGGTGCTGGACATTAGCATTTATTTGAGTTTAACTTGAAGTTGCTTTACATATTAAAGGAACATTTTCTTAGGGAAATTCTGTTCTCACTTAGCTTACACAAAAATAAATTCTATATATTTCTGGAGATTATTCTATGTGATGCTAACAATGATAGGATAACACAGGATAAGTGTACATTTATTCTCAAATATTAATTGAATATCAGTGTCATCATTCAGTCCACAGGAAGAAAGTAAGTACAGCTAAAGAGTATAGAAACACCATATATAGTGAGGGAAGAGCAAGGAAGGGACATAGGGCAGAGAAGACACAAATCTCCATAAATATACCCAGAAAATATGACAGATGAGAGACACACGCCCTTGTAAAGTGACTTGAGCTTCACCTCTGTCCCTGAATGGCAATCAGAGTCACTCCAGGGTTAAGCAGGAATATGAATAGACCATCAAACTGGTATGAGCTGCACAGTGTGACAAACAGCATGATAAAGTAGGTACTGAGAGAAGGTTGTGCTGCTCTTCAAATGTAGATCAAAATGTAAAAGATCTAGAAAGAGGTTTTCTACAAATATAACATCAGTTCATTCCCCATAGTCGAAATAGGAGAATTCCCAATTTAAAGTGTCCCTAATGTGTTGTGTTGGATTAAGAGAACACATTAACAGTTGAGGGGATCTTACCCACTTTCTCTGGCTTGTACTAAAAGAGCCCATTATTATTCTGCATATCACCACTTAGAGATATCACAAGATGCAGAACACAACTATTCCTACACCAGCTTTAATCTGGTCTCCTGCTACATATCATGAAACCATCACTGTTAAAACCCTTAATGCCATTCAGTGTGGAATCACAGGCACTCTCATGCTGGAAGAAACTACATTTTTTAAAGTGAAACACCTGACTTTCTCTAGCTGTACTACAAATATTTTTAACTATTCCAGTATTGCCATATGTTCTGATTCTTGAAAGTGCAATAAAATGGACAAAGGTTTGGCTGTTAAATTAACAGGACATGTTTGCACTCTGAAGAAATGTTGAAACATAAATTGACCATGCTGTCATTTCTCTAAGCTTTTATGTCTCATTTTAAGTAATGATAAGACAAACTGTATCCCATTCCAACATCAGATGGTGAGTTTGAGATCAGTCATCATAATAAACATCATAAGAAATCTGAAGAAAAGATATTTTGAGGATCTTCATGAATACTGTTGATAGAATCTATAACAAGTGTTTTTATTTAGAGTGAAAGCCAAATAGCATTAAATTTTGATTTCTGTTTAGGGAAGTGTTTCTCTTATGAGACAGAAAGTCCTTATTTTCTACCTATGAATTTCCTTTGTTAGAAAATGTTTTGAAAGACAGCCCATGTTTTGGGCTTGTGTGGTCAGGTTTTTTCAGGGGAAAGGAGGGGGAACTCTAAGGGCAGCTTCTTTAAGAAGCTGACAGAAGCTTCCCTTGTGTTGGACAGAGCAAACATCAGCCAGCTCTAAGACAGACTCATGGCTGGCCAAGGCCAAGCCCACCAGTGATGATGGTAGCACCTCTGGGATAACAAATTTCAGAAAGGGCAAAATCTGGACCACAACAGCAGGCAGATAGAAGAGTGTGAATATGTAAGAAAAACAGCCCTGTAGATACCCAGGTCAGTGAGGAAGGGGGGACAGGAGATGCTTCAGGTGCTGGAGCAGAGATTTCCCTGCAGCCCGTGGTGAGGCACCTGCGTCCCTGCAGCCCATTAAGGCCCACACTGGAGCAGAGATCCATCTGCAGCCTATGGAGGACATCATGCCACAGCAGGGGAGAGTGTGAGGAGTCCTCTCTCTGTGGAAAAAAAAAGTGGTAGAGACAACATGTGATGAACTGACCACAGCCTCCATGACCCATTCCTGTGCACTGCTCAGAGGGAGGACACAGAGAAAACTGGGAGCAAAGTTGAGCTTGGAAAGCAGGAAGCGGTGAGCTGAAGATGGTTTAGGGTTTGCCTTTAATTCTCCTAGTTTCTGATATGACTGACAACAAATTAAAATAATTTCCCCAAGCTGAATCTGTTTTGTCTGTGGCTGTAATTGCTGAGTGATTTCTCCATGTCCTTATCTTGATCCATGAGTGTTTCAATCTATTTTCTCTCCTCTGCTCAACTGAGGAAGTGAGTAACAAAGTGGATTTGGTGAACTCCTAGCAAACAGCTACAGTCAATCCACCACAGTACTCAAAAAGGTGAATATTCAATAAGAGAGAGGGAGAATATATAGAGGTTCTGTGAACACTATGAAAACCAGAAGCACAATTACCAGAGTGTGCTGGGAACATATCTTCCCGCTCATGGCCATTTTGTGAGGAGTTAATGAACAGCTCCTCAAAATTAGGAATATTGGTCAGCACATTACCTGTGAGAGTATCACACGTCTTGGTGAAATGTTCCATGTAAAAAATAATGTGCTGTGAGTCATAGTATGTGTGAATGAAGCAAATCAAACTGCCTGTTTGGAGATGGTGCTTGTCCCAGAAATGAAAGTGATAAAGAGGCAGGGGACTACAAACCTCACCTGGATTAAATGGCTACCAAGAGGTTGACATGAGAATTTGAGATAAAGGAGCAGCATGAAAGGAACATGAAAACATTTGGTGGAGAAGAGACCACAGAGGCAAATAGGGCAGTGGGACTACGCCAGGACAACATAACCAGGAGAGGACAGCAGGGTATCTCTGTCACCTACAGTTGTTTGGGGTTATTTAGAAAAGGATGTTTCAGAATGTGGAGGGTCCTGTTTGTTTTATTGATGATATTGATATCGTTCACTGATAGCTGTTTGTGTAAATAAACTGCTTCAATCATATTTTGGTTTAAAGCATGTGAACTGAGCAATTTTTGTCTGAGACAATCTACATAATTTTAGACAGAAAAGTAAAAAATTCACTATATACACTATAACATTCTAGATCTTAGAGAGAAGAAGATGAAGGCATCTGTCATATACAGTATTTCCAAATGATATCGAAAATGATTGAAGAGAATGTCAGAAATGCAAATTGTGTGTGGAAAGCAAGCATTCCCAAAATGAGTAAAGACCTTGTCAGACACCTTAGTACATCAAGGATATCTGATTGCACACACATTCATTCTATATCCTAATGCATTTCCATTTGTTAGACTTAGTTACAAATTCAAATTTGTAGTTCAAAATAATTATAAAATTTCAATAATTAAAGGACTTTTTATTAGCATTAAACATTTCTTTGCTAGACATTTTACTTTTTAATTAGTTTTCTGTGCAATAATTATATTTCTCTTAGAGTAGCTTTTATATGACACTACAGGGATCAGAGACCAGAGCTCAGATATCAGAGATGTTGCAATTATGACAATAATTATTTTACCAGCTGAAATCAAAAAAGTAAATTTTCCACTAGGAATAGCTGTTGGATGCTTGTCTCATAAGAATTTGGTCTTAAATTGAAAATAAACTTAGAAATTCAGATTGTTCAAATGAGAAAATGCTTCAGCTTAACAATAATAACATTATTATATGGAACATCAAAATATAAGAATTCCCATGGAACTGTCAATATTCTATTGTTAATTATCACACAACATTAAAACAGTTCTAACACTGTTTATCATAATGTAAAAGGCATTTCTTCACTTCTCATAATCAGATTGTTCCTAATTTATTTCTCTTAAACCAGGATTTGTTCCATTACAATTCTTAATTCATCCAAATTTTTAATAAAAGTTAATTTAGAAGATTGTATTACTAGGGGTATCTTTAGAGAAAAATATTCTTGTTTTAGAGGTGATGTGGTTTCACAGGAATTCTGGTACGCTGTGGTCACACCACCAATGGCTGTTCAGATTTTTAGATTGCCACCTGGTTTGACCTGTGGGATTTGGATACGCCTCTGAGAACACACAGGGGTTAAAAGCAGGGCTGCTCCCCTGGGAAGGCGTTTTTTTTTTAATTCCCAGCGGCAGAGTTGGATCTCTTCTCCCGGCCCTGCTGCCCGCTGGGAGGGGAAGGCCAGGCGGCCCTGAGGTAGCCCCGGCCTGGCACAGAGATGGGAGGTAGGCCTGGCCTGGCCCCTGAGCGTGGAAGGGTGGAAGAGAGACACCAGGCAGCCCCACCCCGGGAGACAGAGAGATGGAAGAGCATTGAGAGATATTGGGCAGCCCCCACCCCTTCCCCGGGAGACAGAGAGAGAAGGCAGCCGGTGCTTGTTGCCTTGAAACGTGATAAACATGTTCAGCAGCAAGCAGCACGGCTGAG
>JACDOX010000041.1:93540-172591 GCA_014549065.1 Cardinalis cardinalis
TCCTGGAGAGGAGACAGAGTAGAGGGTGAAGAAGGAACTGAGTAAGTGAGATGGAGGTCTGAGCAAGGAAGACAGAGAAGAGCTTCAGTGTGAAGAGATGATGGAGTAGCTTATGCTGGACTCTTTTGTGTAGCCATGGACTGTTTCCTTGTGATACAGAGACTGCGTCCGGGGGGAAGGCAGTGCCCCAGAGCCAGGAGGAATCAGTGTGGATACCCCTTGGCCCCAGGGGGTGCAAAAGAAATGGGGGGGACAGATGTCCCAAAGGAGAGACTGTGCCTTTTTGGAGTGGGACAAGGCATCCTTAAAAAGACAACCCTCGAAGCAGCTTTGGTCCGGGTTCAGTGGTAAGAGCACTGAACATGAAAAGGAAGAGGTCACCATGGCCACAAGAAGGACTCCTCCCCTCTGGATGAACCAAGGATTGTGTATTCCAAAGGGTGGTGCCAGACTGAGTGTTGATGATTTGGGAAATGTATAGTGTTGGGAATTTGGTGGGGAGGAGGAGCAGATGTATCTGTGCAGTTTTCATTTTCCTTGTGTATTTTTTTTTCCTTCTCTTGTAGTTTAGTTTTTTTTTTTCCTTGTAGTTTAGCTAATAAAGTCTTTATTTCTAAGGGAAGGCCTGCTTTGCTTATTCCTGGTCACCAGGGGGAGGATATTCTCATGGGGGCACTGGCGTTGTGCTGGTGTCAAACTATGACAAGAGGAGATAATGACATCATGTGAATGGAGAAGATTTTTTAAAGTCTGACTTTGTTATGTTGTTCATGAGATATTCAACCAAACCCTCTAGAATTTGTGTTTCTTAATTTGATCTTATTTAGTAAAATTCAAAGCAATGAGGACAAGCTGTTTCTAATAACATTTTAAACTTTAACCAAGTGTGGTTTTTTTTTTTGTTCCTAAATGGGAACAAACAGTAAACAGTTACTATTCTGAGGATGCAGAAATCCTGGAAACTAATACCCAGATGACTTAAATGGACAGTCTTAATGCCTCTTCATGTTTTTTTGATGAGAATGTAATGTTGGTAAAAAACTAGCAACAACAGATAGTGTCTAGTCACTTTAGGGATTTGCATTTCAAACTTATGGTCTGCTTGAACTCTTTTAGTCTTTAAAATATTCTTCATATTGGTAAAATAAGTTTATTTATACTCAGCTCTTCATTTTAAAACTCTGGCAAAAATTTATTTCTAAATTATTAAAAATACTTTCAAAAAGTAAAAGGCAGTTTGTTCACTAAGTACTAGTGGATCAAATAAGTCCTTCTTCCCCAAGACTTTTGAGTCATCCCAGGGACCTTTTTCCTTGAAATAGTAATGCTTAATAGTGCCCTGTTTAGCTTTCATAAAATGGAATACTGAAACAAAAAGTAAAAGCAGATGTGGCCTAAGTTTCTATGCTAAAACTTGATTCTCAAAAATGTTTTACAAAAATACCCTGGTTTTCTATATAAATCACTTTTCATCAATGCTGGTATTAAGTCAGATTAAGGTGGGGAAGAAAAAGGTCTTGTTCAGGAACAAGCCATGTTGAAAACATTTCAGCCAGTAGAAGAGCAAAAACTATACAGCTACATTTTTGAAAATTCCATGATGAATCCAGAGAAAGGGGATATGTGTCTATTTTAACAATTCTATGAGTATCTCTCCTTGGCTTGCAACTTGTTGGGCTAAATGTTTAATTTTTGGATGTGCTTGGCTCAGCTGTTTAATCTCAGCACAGAAAATTCCTCTAGAGCTGTTCTAATCAATGTTTCTGAATGTAGCATGGATAGCTGGATAGACTCACCTGGCAGGCCATGGTTACACCCCAGAACACCCAGCTCATGCCCTGGTGTGTCTACATTTGTCACTGGCTGTCAGCACCATAAATGTTCTGGCACCGGATGACATAAAATCGTAAAAGGCTACACTACACAGCACAGGGCAATCCAGTAAATGTTCACTGTGTAATGTTTACTTTAGAGAAAATTTGTTGCCTCATAAATGGATTCAAGCTTGCAGTAAAGCAGTACTCATCTCTATCTGGCTGCTTATTCTCTCAAAAGTTTTATAAAATTCATTTCATTCTGGCATCTTTTCTGAATTTGGTAGAGATTATCAGAACTACAGATTATTAGGGACAGAAGTACACTTAGCTGAACACTGAGTCATAAATATTTTGCTCATATAATTTCCTCAGACACTCAGGATAAGGAAATAAAAATTTCACTATTTCAGATTCCTCCATCCATCCATTTCCTGCTTTTGAAGCCAATAAAAAAAAAAACAACAAAAAACCAACCAAAACACATAAATAAACAAAAAAAACCCCTAAACCTCAATGCAATGTTGTTTTTCTCCTGTTTGTTTTGTTGGGTTGGGTTTTTTTTTTAGCTTCAGGCATTTTGCTGGTTATGTCCAGGTATCAAAGAATTGTTTGCCAGAGAAAAACTGTGCCCAAGTTCAAGTATTTCAAATTGATATATTTAAAATAAATGTTTGACGATTTTAACTTTAAGTTACTTTAATTTGCTACCTAGTTTTCTGGGGCTAAATAACTCAGGTTTCTAAATGTTGTTATTTCCAATAAGAGTTACTTGTTGAATGAAATTAATAAATTCAGGACACAATTGACAGATAAAATTAAAATATGTCTGTGTAGAAATCTGCAATTAGCTATGAGAACCCTTGACATAATAAAAGCCTCTCCAGTATCTGACTCTTAGTAGTGGTGCTACTCCTTTACAAAATATTGCATTTTTGCAAAGCAGATTTTATTTAAGTGGGAAGTGCAAATCATTGAGACAGAAAAATTGCATTTGCAAAAAACTTTTCTATTACATTATTTAAAGTTAGTAGAAAGTAGGTGATAAAAAATAAAAAAACCCACATCTCCTAAAAATCCTGAAAAAATATCCATTTGCAGTTAGAGGTCTGTATGGTTTGTTTTCAAACTCTCTCATGTTTTATGTCTCGAAGATTCTTGTCACTTTTCCAAATCACTGTCTGTCCCTCTTTTGTACCATACTACTCATGCAGCCTTTCCTACCAACAGCTAAATCCTTCTCCATGTAATGACTGTATCTTCCCCATACTGCACCACAGTTCTGGGGTTTTTAGAGGTTTTAGATCTGTAAGACAAAATCTCACAGCAATTTCCAGTTAATTCATTAGACCTCTTACATTGTATAACAATATAAACAAGGAAACTCTGCATGTTCTTCGCGGTTAATCTTACCAAATATTTTCTTTTCCTGGAGGCATAAAATTGCTAAATAATTCTAAGGAAAGATGACATAAGCCCATTAGAACCAGACCACCAATTAGTGCCACTTTCTGGGTTTCTTATTGATCCCTTGCTTTTTGTCCATTTACCCTGTAAATTTCTAAAGGCAAGGCTAATGTCTTTTATTTCTCACATTGCAGTTGTCGCAGGATAGTATTTACCAGGGAAACATAAAAATTAAAAACACTACTAACAATGTCCCCATAATTCAATAGCTGCAAGGGAAAAAATTAGCTGAACAAACCTACTTCTGCAGGAAGTTTCTTTCTTTTTGTGTACCAATTTGACATGCAGAAGCTGTTATTTATAAGGTAAACAGTATTTTTACTGAAGCTCTCCTGTGATTATTGTCTGTAGTTGATTTGCACTGTGGACTGAATCTTTCTCTCCACTTCATAGGTTTTTACAAACCTATGCTTCACATACCTGTAAATGGGAGTAATATCTGTCCCTTACATTTTCCCAGAAAGATAAAAGGAGACAACTCACAATGGTTATATTACCATCTAAGTTTTCTAATTTTGCATGCCTCTATTAACTATCTTGTTCCCATTGACCAGAATAAAATTCTAGTAACTGATTCTGCTATTAGAATTAAGTTTTATTTGTAGGAGCCTCTGTATCTCTCTAGTACTGTTCAGAAAAAAAGTAAGTATTTGGTTGCTTCCCAGACACCTATCTCTATATAAGCATTTCTCAGAGAAACAACTTCTTCATATAAATTCCATAGTCATGCCAAGATTTCCAAAGGAATGTCTTTCTCTTCTTATTCCTTCAAATGTTCTGTAAAAAGACAATAGGAGGGATCATAGTAGGATTTTAAAGTTATAAACAAAGATAAACACATTCTTTTCCATACATCACTTGAGTTTCATATTGTCACAGGAAGACTAAACATAATTTCAAATAGAAAGCATGGAAGAGTGAAACCGATTGCATTATAGTTTCTACATTACAGGCCATTTATGAAGTAGCCTCATTATAAAAATTAACGCAAAATTATGACATTTATGTATTCTTAGATGAAAGAGAAGAAAAGTACCAACCTGGATATTATGAATAGACCATTTCATGCATTCTTCAGCGCAGCTAGGTAACCAACTGGGATCATTTTGTGTTTCTTACATTGACACAGTGCAAAGTGACACAAGTAAGAGAAAAACTCTACCTGGGCTTTTTTGCATCAAAAAGCAATGAGTCTGCAAAAGAGAATTTAGTCAATTGAGCAATTCTGTTGGACATGTAGAATATGTCTTGAGAACTGGGATGTCAATCTAATTTTATTATTTTAAACACAGGTATGATGTTAGTTGCACTCATATCAAAAGAATCAAAATCAGAATCTCAAAATGTAATAAAAGTATTGAAAGTTCCTTTAAAGCATTTTGTGCACAAAATTTTAGAATTTAGAAACTTAATATAGCTATGAGGACATGCGAAAAATCCTAGCAAGATAAGACCATTGAGTGACATACATACAGCCAGATTTAATTCAAAAACACTTGAAGCATTGTCTTTTTTTTATTATAACTATAAACTCTTTTATTATAGCTATATAACTTTCAAACCCATATAAATTTTTATATAATAAAATTTGACCTGGCAAGATACATGTTTTTTAACCTTCAACACAATTTAATATTATAAAAACCAATTGTTTTTTCTTCAATAGTTATTTCCTCAAATTCAAAGATGGAATCTTTACGAGCTGTTTGCACTAAAACTCATTAAAATTCTTTCTGAAATTGACTGTAAGCTTTTACTTGTCGCAGATCAGTTTACTGAAGTGATGTCATCAAACATTGTCTATTTCATCACAGAATGAGTTCTCCTGCCCAGTCCCTTTAATTTATTCAATAATGTGTAATATTTTGAGATATTTTTGTAATCTTAAAATAGGACTGAATGTTTTTCAATTATTTCTAAATATTCAAAGCTGTGCATCCATCCTAAAACACATTCCCCTTTGATTATTCCTGAATTATTTTTGCACATCATTACTAACACAAGTTTAAAATTATTAACAAGTCAGAACTACAATTTTGTTTCAAAAACTCTTAATAACTCTAGAAAGTTTTCAACGTCTGTGATGAAAACTGTACAAAACTTATTTTCACAGAATTATTTCTTTAATTATTCTGTGACATAGATTTTCCTAATTGTACGGGTTTAGAATATTAGGGAAAAAAGAAAAAACAACATATTCAGACAGGTCACAGTAAGTTCCAGTCCTTTTAAATGTGATGTCAGAAATATTTATGCTACCATTTGAAACAGCTTTCCAGGTTCAAGGGAAGCCTTTCCCTTAGGATTTTTTTTACAACCAGTTGTCACATTTTCAGTTAGATAATAGCTTTAGCGTTCTTAGCAGAAGTGTTATTAGTCATTTTTTTGAAACAATTTTTTCTCAGACAGAATGTTGATTAAAAATGAACTAAGGAAAATTGCAGGTGAATAAAGTAGGCTCAAAGTTATCTAGATGAAGACAAATAGAGTCTAGCAATATTTACTTAGAAATGAAAAATCCCAAATAAAAACCCCACAGCCAAACAGAAATTCTTACGTTTTACAGGTTAAAACTTTTCCTTTATTTCGTCTGGAAAGTATTTTTTTACAGTTATATAAGTCTGTGATACCTTTTTGACCTTATTTTCATTAATCTTATCCTTGATTCTTTTGTGATATTATGTTCTGGGCATGTGCAGATGGAAAAGAAATTCTGAAGGTTTTTTTATGCTTCTTTCTCAAAATTGAAGCAATCAAGAAAATAAACCAATAAGCAACATTTGTTCAAGACAACAAAGACATAAACTTCCATCATTCCCCAAATTTGTTTTAGCTGTGACTTAAATCACATTATATTGTATTTATACAACAATTATTTCAGGAATTCTTTTAGGATAGCACATTTTGTTTAGAGAAGCTGTATAATGTGATTACAACCCTAGGGGTTTGCTAAGATGCACATCTTATCTTCTCCTGTGCATGAGACCCAGTATGAATTATCTTCTATTTTGAGCCTTCTTTTGGTGTGATGATTCCTTTGATCATGAAGGTTCATTTTACCTCATGAAAATGCACATGAAATGCTCTGACCCTTATTCTCATTCAGTAACAGTCACACTCTTCTTGTAAGCTGTTAGTCCACAGTTTTCCCCTTCATGTCTGTGAATGAACTAAAACCCCTTTATCTTGTATGTTGCAAAGTTTCTATTTCTAACTAGAAGAAAAAAATTCACTTTACTTATTTCAATTAATAAAAAAGAAAAATTATTAAAAATAACCTTGAAACTTTGGCTGAATATGTATGAATAATAATGGAGAAAATATTTCCTTCTAATTATGTCTTCTGTTTTTATTTGCAATGCATTCCAATGTTTGTATACGCACATGCACACACACAACTTAAGATATATGTATTCTTTTAAATTAGTAATAACTATAACACCTATTCAAATTGACAAGGTTTTTCTTCATGTGCTACCATGATATAAATGCCGAGAAAATTGGTTCTATTTCCTTTCACTTTTAAGCAGTAATTCAGCTAAGAGAGGTTGTGCTAATTATCTCTGCACAAGCTGTTCAAGTTATACTAGGTAACAAGTTTGCAATTTATTCCTGACTAACTGTATTGATTTCTCCCTTGCCAGCTATAATCAGATAAATAAACCAATAAGCAACACTTGTTCTTATCATCTCTGGAGTTCAACAATCCTCAGCTTAATTTACTGCTTTCTGGCAAACATCCCTGCAGAACTTACCCTTTTCAAATCTAACTGGCATATGAGTTCTCTGCTCATACCTGATATATTATTTCCCTAATAGCAGAAAAGTAAAGCAAACTGAATCCCTAATGACCATACCTCTGCTTTGGCAGGCACATTCCACTGCTTTAGTCTTTCTTTAAATCAATGTTTGCATTGTTTGGGGTTTTAACATCCTAATTTGCTGGTAATAGCAGCTGTTCTCTTAGCTTATGCATGGATAAACTTATTTACTCTTCTCTCAGCTGCAAGCAGTACTGTATTTTTGAGAGATTAATTCTGAAATATTTCAACATCCTTGGGTTTGACTCTGATATTTTTGATTTCTGTTTCTCTTGGAAAGCAAGAAGCTTTGAACATCTCTTTGACAGAGCACTGACACAGCTGAACATATTACCAGGCCAACCTTTTGAAAAGGTAGATCTAAGATAAGTAGCAAGCATGGAAATTTGTTTTAATATTTAGTCCATTTCTAACTGTGAGCTGGTTTGAAAGAGATTTATATTAGTTATGCACTATGTCTCAACCAGAGTAGCACCTTTCTCTTGGATCTTTGTCTCTTGAGGTTGGCGGTTATTCATTGAGTGAGAAAGTCGAACTCTGTAGCTGAGATACAGAAAACATGCTTTAAATTTCCTTCTTCAAATAAAGTGCGTGGGAGGTGAAAACCTGGATCTTCCATATCTACATAGGTCATTATATCAAAATGTGTACTCTTCACCTTAGACATTTAATTAAGAAACACACACTAGCAGTGGTAAGACATTATGCAGCAGTAATTCTTAAATGTGTTAAACACCTCAGAGATATCTTTATTCTACAATATTAAAGGTAATTGATTTTTTTAAAGATAAAAATTTGTGATCTCTGCTTTCATTGCAGAGGGAATAAATCAGCTATCAAGGTCTAGAATTTTTTTTATAATAAGAAACCTTGCTACTTTTCACCACTCCTATATATTGTGCACAGGAACTGAATTTCACTCTAGGAAGCACAAACATAGGAAAAGTCCATTTTTTTTTAATAAACTTCCTTTTTACCATTTTTAAATAATGTTGCATTAAATTTACTGTTTACCATTATTCATTACACAGCTGCAAATGAGACTGCAATGAGTAACTGGGTTGCTTTGGAATTTCCAACTGAAGTTTTTCATCTCATAAACACCTCAGGCTTTTCCTTTCTGAATTTAACCTTCTAGAGTTCTTTTACTTGAGTGCTATTGTTTCAAGAATTTATACTCAACTTTAATTTTGCTGCATCATTTCTGTTTGCACCTTTTTCAGGATTTTCTTTGCAGTTGCACAAGGTTTTTTTCATGTTTGTATATAATGTAGGGAAAAGGTCTATACATTCAAGATTTAAGTAGAATAGAAGCAATATTAGTTTTGGGGCCTTTTTATGCATTCACATGCAATAATAACTGTTAGAATGGTAGTTTGAACTAGCTTACACAAGGCTTTTACAACTTCAACAACAACAACATGAGAGGCAGAGGTTAAGGTAATCAGAGAAGTTACAAAATTTCCATAGGAAATGTGTAACATGGATTGTTTTGTGCCAATGAAAATTCACAAATTTGCATTCTGGACCAATGTATGTGAACAGTATGTGAACAGTCGCTTTGGAAGTGAGACTGGAGTAGGGCATCATAGTGAGTTCTGTCAAAGTACTTAGGATCTACTGGTGTTTCCCACTGGGATGACTAATTTTTTTAAATATGGTGATGCCTCAGAACTGTCACATATGGTTACCATATGTTTTATGAAACTTTATATATCTATTATCCATGCAGGCCATAAGAGTAAAAAAAGGAACGTAGTGAATGTAGTCAGGATTTATTTTAAAACTTACTGGCTTTATTTGGAAAAAAATACTCCTACTGTTCTCCTGTTGAACTATTTCAGTATTAACTGACTGTTGAAGTCTTGTTTTGCACCACTTAGCAAAAATACTTTGCAAGGTGCAAGTGGCAGCAGCTCACAATTAAATTCAGTGTAAAATTTTCAGCATCATTTCCCTTTACAAGAATTCTGAGATTTCCCAAGCCCAAAATTCATCTATGCCTCACTCCATCCGCTTTTTTAATATAGAAATTATCCACCTAGTCTGAACTTCTGTTTCTGCTGTAATTGGTAAATCACTGACATGTGCCCCTGCAGGGTAGTAGTGTGACCCCTGTACTCATTAATGGGTGTCTGCTCTCCTTTTGCAGCTGAGTTAACTAGCAGGTTCATTGTAAATCTAAAAATGCTACAGAAAGTGGCGTTTGTGTTATAATAACCTTTGTAACCCTCTGACAGCTCCTCCAACCTGGAGCTCTGAACGTGGTTTAATATTTTCAGATAAATTGCTGCAGTTTTCCAGGGGTATAGTATGTACTTCTATGGATTTTTAATTAACATCCTCCCTAGGTGTCCAAGAACACAGGAGCAAAATACCATTAAATTATGGATGAGGATTGGGCCCCTGTTGCATAAAAAAGGTGAAATTGACATTGCTTTGCTCATTTGCACAGCAGCCAAATTCCATTAAAAAATGAAAAAGTCCCATAAGTGAAATGTCTCCTCTCTCCCTCTTCATAATGTTAATAAACCCTAGACCAATAATAAAAGATTCTTTCAATTTTCATACTCAGTCAAGAAATTGTTAAAGATTCCTTTAACTGATTTGGATCTTAGACATGAGGCAGTTTTTTGAACTCTGCCTTTCTAGGCCAGTATCTCAAGCTGTTAAGTCACTGTGAATCATGTCCCAGTATTATCTGCCTTACTTTTACATTGTGATTGTTCATACTGCTGCAGCACTCTAAAACATGACTAAATACATGCTATATCCCTAATGGAATATATTGGTCCAATATAAATAATTGTATTAATTTCTTGGCCTAATGTATGAAGCAAAAATTGGTAGGTCATATACTGTCCTCCTTGGCCCTAAAATCATGAAAATAGTGAGAATAATTATATAGAATTTCAAACAACCATTGCCACTGCTGAAGTCTGTACATCAAGGTTAAAATGACTCATTCAATATGCATGTAAACTGAAGACCAGATTTTCATAAGAAATTATCTTTTGCTTCAGCAATTAAAAAGAATCTGGATTTTCATAAAACCCAAGTACCCAGCTTGCGAAGTACCTCACACAATCTGGTTGCTAAATTTTGTAAGCTGTTTTAAATGTACAGTGCTGCAGACACTAATTGCAGTTCTTACGGTTGTACAAAACAGTTTTTGCACTCTATTTCTGAGAGGAACAGAGATAAATTGAGATATGCACCGTATTTAGTGCATCCATGAAAAATTCTTCAAAGTTAGTTCACAGGAATGTATAGTTTTGGGCACCATCAATAGCCTGGGGCAGATAATACTCCTAAGTAACAGCTGGTTAGGTTGGTAACTAACTTTGTATGTCTGATCAGATGAATAATTTTCTAGTTGCACCAAATACATAGGAATTCAGGATGCAAACTGATGAAAGAAAATATTTACTTGCTTACATTATATTATTTGTAATAATCTTATGGTATTTTTTGACAGAAGTGTAGTGAGTTAATTGTCGGTGCAGCTAATTCCGGGAAGTCCTGCCACGCTCACAGTGCCTGAAACTTGGGGAGCAAGTCTGTGTCTGTCTCTGCCCCTTATTTCATTTTCACCTCTGATCTTCCCATGCTTATTGGTTTTATTCAGAATGTACTGAATAACATTTTTGTACCTGTTTTAGTGGAAGGTGTCCATAGCCATGGCAGAAGTGTGGGAGGAGTGGGGCTGGAGCTGACCTGAAAGGCCCTTTTTAAACCATACTAATCTGTGGTTCTATTATTCTATGATTGTTTTTTACTGGGATGCTGTCAGAAGGAACATGTTCATCTTTTGGGACACTCAGTTAGGATGGAGATAGAGACAAATCAGTAATGAAATCACCTATCCTAGAAAGATTGTTATATATAGAACATATCTTGAACATCTAATCCTTTATGTATTTATGTATTCATTTCATTCCATTTATAATTCTCCCACAGATCAGAGTTTAATACAGCAGTATCCATCTCTTTTCCCATTGTAGCTAATCAGCTATCAGTTCTGATGGTTTCTGCTGTCTTCCAGACCTTCAGCTCACTGATTCTGAGCTTGTGCCACCACTCTTCCTGGCACAAAAACTACTTATATTTTTCCAAAGCAATGATCTATATCACTGAAGAGATTATGCAGTTAAACACTGTTAGGGCCCTGAATGACCAAGATGCCTTGTGACATCTTCCTGCTGTCCTTGGCAGCTCAGCTGGCTGTATTCAAAGTCAGCTTTTATTTTCTTTAGCTGTATGGCATGGGATCACACCACCAAAGCACAAGTGACCTGTAAGAAGCAGCTATGGAGTCTCTGTCCCCTTTGCTTGAGAGCTGTGTTCAAGCTGAGGCCCTAACTCTGTGTCCTTGTGTGAGTTGTGTCCCGTCTGTCCCATCTGTCCCAGCACTGCCCCTGCTGTCTCTGAGCTGGATTCAATGACTTGGCTTCCTGGCCTGGCCTGGGACACGCATGGACACTGCTGGCATCACAGGGCTGTCCTCTGCTCTCTGACACTGAAACCTCTGCTCTTCTTGCATAGTTACTGTGGACAGTGTCCCTCGTGGGTGGGATCACTGCCCTGCCAACCTTGTCACTCCCATCTCTCCTTTCAGTGCAGCCTGCCCCTGCTGCCTCCTGGAGTAACATGCTCTGTGACACCACATTAAGAAATGCAATGGCTAAAATATGAAATGATGCATTATTCTGAAATGTACTTATTAGCAGAGTGTGTGACTATTTCTGAAATGGAGAGTGTGTTTTCAGATAAGGACTAATCATTACTACATGAAATTCAGGGTACCAGCTTAATCCTTGAATACAGAACATAGATGCATAATGTGGTACTCTTTTAACAGTAGTGACTTCTGTTACTTTGCACTGAAGTAGTTTTCTCTAAGAAAGAAAAAGATGTCCAAATATTTTTCAATATATTCTCAGACAGTAAATTATTTCTCCTTTCTCAGTTAGGTGTCTTCTCACTCTGCTGTGCATGGAATTAGGGAAGAGGGAAGGGGAAACCTTAAATAATAACAAAAATGAAAATTTGCACATATTAATGTGAAAAACTGCCAGACTCGAGACCAGAAATTAACTATGTGAGATAATGGAGAAAAACATCTTCTGACACACCTGACAAGTGAAATCAGTTGTGTCTTAAGGCACCGGTGTTGATAAGCACAAGGAGAATAACCCTAATAACATTTCAAATTAAAACAGCTAGTATCAACCATGAAATTTTCTCACCCAAAAGTGCTATTTTTCTGGTAAAAGAATTAACATTTGATGCACTTTTTCCTAATCTATTGCAATGCAAATAAGCTGTACACGTTTAATAGTTCATTATGAAGAGGTTATTTGTAAGTTGCAGAAAATCTTCCTAGAGGCAGGACTTTCAAGAAAGAAAACCAGTGTTTAGGCTCATGCATTACAAGTGGATAAACCAGGCAAAGATAAACAAGCAGTTGACAGATCTTTAGGAACTGTTTTGAAAGTAGCTGCTTCAGGCTTAGACTTGCTTTTATATTTAATATGTAAATTTGAAAGCTCTGATAGTGAAAATCTCTTTTTCATAGATCAGTGTGCAGTAGAATAAGAATGTAATCTGTTCTGTTTATTTGAGGAAACAAGCTTTCTTCCTCCAGATTCTCACTTTGTCATGTCTCTTCCACTTGTATATGATCATATAGATATGTAATTTCTGCCTAAAGCCTGATTTTATTGAAGTGTTCACTGTCAAAACTTGTGATTAAAGATGGAGACTTACAAATGTGGAAAAAAAAATCCTATCCATGCTGATACAATTAAAGCTGATGAATCTTTCTGGTGGTGTTTGGTAACATTACATGATCAAAGGAAAGAAGAGATTCTATCAGTTCAAAGTCTATCTCCACTGGGGGGCTTTGCTAATACAGCTGTTTTCAAAAGCTTCTGTACTTCAGATTAAATTTTTAAGTAAATTACATAAAGTTCTAGTTAATCAGCTTTCCCTCCTTTCTCTGTGTTCAGAAAGGCCCAGTCTGACAGGGCTTAGCTCTTGTGCAGCTGAGCAAAAAGCATGGATGGGTGCCAGTTTGGAGGAAGAGAGAGCACTCTATGTTCAAGCTGGGTAAGAGGCTGCTGGGTTCTGTTCCTGAAACTGGTAGAGAATTTTAGGGTAAGTAGAAACTGGAAAAAAAATAGAAATAATTTAGAAAGAAAATGCCTGTTATGACTTTCCTTCACAGAAAAAAATTCACTTGCCATGAAATTACAACATCTGTCTCTCCGTGAATTTTGAATCTCTTGCTGAAGAGAGGTTAAAAGTGCTCCTTTTTTCCATCCCTTCTCCAGGTGTGATCTAACTTCATTGTTGAAAAAGCTTCTTGAGGAATGAAAGTTGTGACTTCAGATGTAGCTGTGTTGGAAGAATATGAAGGTCTATAGGCTGGAAGGATTCATGTGCCAGAGTATGTAAGTTGGGATAATGCAAGCACAACTGTAGTGATGAAGCTGGATAGGTGAAACAGATGAAACTTTGAGCTCCACAGAAATCGTAGAGTATCTTATTCTCTTTACATGTTAACAGATATGTTATAACCAGACTCTCATTTCTACAAAATTATAATATACTTTATACTGACTTAGCCTGCTGGTTCCGTATTTCAGATGGAAAGCAGAACTATATTTTTGCTCGATTATTGAATTTAAATTCATTTTATGAAGCAAGTTACAAAATGCTGTAAAAGTTTGAAAGCAGAAACCCAAGACTTCAAGTTTTGAATATATGCTGGAATCCACTGAATTCGTAGCTAGCAGAGAAAATTATGGTGTGTCCTGAAGGAGCAATACATCCTGTCACATACTTTGGGAGTGGTTATAGGGAAAAGGTCAGAATTGATGTACCATGGCAAGAAAATTACTCTAGGTGCTGCAAAAGGTAATTTCTTTCCATAGGGAGATGAATTCATGGATTACTGTTGAATTGAGCCTCAGCTCTGATAATTATCCATGCACTGTTCATCTATTCACACAGGAATTAAATAAAGTTATCCTGGATAAATCAAAATATTTGGATATTTTCTTAAGTTTAGACAACTACAAAGTATGTATTTGTTATTACTTGAATATATTCACACAGAACTGCACGTTACAATGACCAGGACCTTAACTTTACAACAATGTACTTTGTTTAATGCATCAGTTTCCTCAATTGACTCTGTAGAACTTTCCAAATGGTTAAAAACAAACATTTTTTATCTTTCCCCTCTGTGGCTATGATTAAGAGCTTACAAAAGCTGCACTTAAATGAGCAGCCAAAAAAAATTATAAATTCTCTGGTACTTGATGGCAAGGTAAACAAAATTTATGCATGAAAACTATAAATCAATTTATAAATGCCTGCAAAGGTTTGATTCTCAATCCAAATCATATTATTTTAATTGAATAGATGATGTTTTAGGGTTTTATCTTAGAAGATATAAGAGTAATAATACAATGCAGGTACATGAAAAGCATGCATTAGAAAGTGTTATCAGCAGTAGCAAATGAGTGATGCTCTTCAATGTACATAATTCTGGCTTCTCTGAGGTCAAGTCAATTCTAAGGGAGCTAGGATTTCACAGACACGTAAGACATGCACCTTCACAAGAGTTAGGGTTTATGCATCATTGATCTCCAAAAATTAAATAAAGGAATGAATACTTCAACAATCGGTTCCTCTTTGGTTCAAGTCAACAAAAACAAAGCAGTTGATAGGTTACAGAAAAAAATGCAAAAGTCAAAAAAAATTTTTGATACTTGGTTTCATAATGAAGGCATCACAATATCTAATAAGGAAAAGAGGTTAAATAGTCCTTCAGAAAACCTGTCAAAACAGTTGACTTAATAAAGAAATACCATTATTAACACAGCAGTATCTTAACCTAAGTCACCCCAGTTATGAAGCAAATTGATGAGGACAGTAAATCCTGGCTCATTTTCCACCTTTAAATATTTTAAGGTGTTATCCGAGTACAGGTACTAAATTCTCTAGCTGAACTACGAGTATATATTAACCTTTAGAGTTTATTGGTTTTAATTAGTTTTCCTGGCAGCAATGACAGTGAAGGGATACAAAATTCACTAAAGCACACGGTAATTTTGTGAATAAATTCTAATAATTTTCCTAGACCAGTAATTTTTGAACAGTTGCAAATGTTGCTACTGTACCCACCGTTCTTTTTGTGAAAGCAGTGCATCTATAAATTAATTTTATTTTGTGTGAAATACAACAAAGTATAGCAATCTTTTACTGCTGTTAAAATAACAAGAAAAAAGCTAACGGGAGACAAAAAAAATATGTGTAGAAAAAAAGAATGCAGCAGAATACATAGGAACAAAAGGAATAATAAACATCCATCCAACATATGCAAATTAAGGAAGCAATAGCCTTCTGTGGCCTCAGGGTATTCTAGGTACTTGACAATGTCTCATGAACACTGCAGGCTGCTGTTTCATCTCAATGGTAAAGAATGATAAATGGAATTTTCAAAGGCGTTAATCATCAAGTGTCACAAAATTCATGTTAAGTACTTAGACTCTAATCATAATTATTCAATGGTATTTCAAGAGTATTTCCTTCAAACAATGTTTTCTGATTTCTACTTAGAAAATTAACTCAATTCAGTTGCTGTATAATGATGAAATGTGTCTTTTTTCTGTAGTGTCCAACTCATTCTTCTTCCCTAAGAGATGGTTTATTTGTTTTTTTATTAATCTCTTTATTTTTCTACTACCCAGATTTCCACTGCTGGCAGAGACACAGGCTGCTAATTATGACAAAGTACTTCTCAATCTTAACACATGCAATCATTCAATACAGAAGGCTCAGTGTAAAATATTTCTGTGAACTCTTTCTGCAAATTTGACAGAATGAAACAGAACAGAAATATGCTATAAAGCTGTTTGACTGAAGGAAAGGTGGTACATGAAGGTGAATGTCTATATGAGGTAGCTGGTAAGAGTCACTGTAGGCCAGAAAGGCACTGGAATAAAAACAAACGTAAATATAAAGATCAGGAAGCTACAGTCACAAAATCCCTATGGTCAAATATGAAAGTGAACTGACATAACAAACTAATGCTTTGAATATAAAAATAATATTAAAAAATACTTTCAGTTAATATGTCTTACTTCATAGTACAGTGGTAAAGCATTCAGATAAATGTGGAGTAGACCTCATGTTTAGCTCCTAGTACCATTTATATATATTGTACATACAAATGCATTGTAAATTTTCTACATTTATTTAAATACTTTGTATTTGTAATAGACCATAGTTAAGTAAAAGTTAAGAACTAAACAAAATAGATGGACTTTTGAGGAGAATATGGGAGTTCAATAAAACATCTTTAGACTAAGTTCTTTTACAGTTCTGGGTGAGGGTACTGCTTTGGTGAAGAGTAGCTTATTATGAGGAAGAGACAGAAGGCAATTCTTTGCTGCCCTTTTGTATTTAGGGAATTCTTTGTCAAATTTAGGGATTAAAGATCTACAATGCTATTCTAGCCCTTAATGTTGGGAAAAAGGCTACTTATTAAAAATAAATTGGAGTTGTTTTTTGTCTCTCTATTATGTTTTCAACAGTGTACTTTTATCTATCAATTCCCTTGCACAAAATTCTCCATTTCCCTCACTAAGAAGTGAAAACAAAAATTAAGTTCTAGTTGGATAGAAGAATATAATGTGAACAAAAATCAGACAATATAACTATTCATATTTTAGTATTATTACTCTTTAAGAAAAAAGTTAAGAGAAACATCTCTATATCTAGCATTTTGACAGAGCATTGATGCTTTCTGCATACACAACATTTTAGGGCTTAGGATAGAACAGGTAAGTTTATTGCAATTGAATAAAAAATTATAAAAAATATAAGCAGATTCACTTAAAAATACAGAAATAAGAGCTTAAAAATAAATTTATTATTTACTGTGTCATGTACCATACACAACATTGGTGATTTCCTTGAGAATTAAATTTCCTTAATGTCTACAGCTATTGTGAATTACACTAATATGGCATTTTAACAGCACACTGAAAATGTTGCATACATTAGTCCAGATAAACGTTTTTGTATTAAGGGGAAATAAAACTACAACTCAGAATAAGAAAATGGATTTCCAACAATTAAATTGCCACGGCCAGGGGAATATTTTACGTTTCTGCTACAGGCAAAACACTGAGAGAAAGCATGTGTCAGTTTGAACATATTTGAGGCTTGAGGAAGGCCAAAAACTTAGCCATCAAATTTAATAAAAGACACTGAGAAAAATTACTTCATGCCAAAATTTAGTCTTAATGTGAATAATTATAAAATTATAATTTGGGCTTATTAAGAAAACATGGAGATACACTGTGCATGCTACCTTCAGGAGAAAAGAAGCATGACTTTTTCTACTGAATAACTAATCATGAAAAATAACCTTCTACCCTATTTCTACATTAACAGTCTTTCCTAAGTACATTTTAAAAAATTTGTTTGCATGTTTACTTTATAAGCCAGGCTCAGAATTAAATTTCTAACAAAGAAAAATCCCTAGAATTTTAGATGTCAATCCGGTGAATTGCTCTCAGAAAAAATCTGTCTCATTGCCCTTTTATGGAAATCAAGTAGTCAGGGATAGGAAGAATAAGTAGGCAGACATATATATCAAAGTTTCTCAGCATGTCAGAAGAACCACAAGTTTTTAGAGTTATATTTTCACATTTTTCTTCTCAATGATTTGTTACAGCCTAACAATTCTTTCATGCAGTGCTCTTTACGTATATTGTAGAGGTAAAGATATTAGAGACAGGAAACATTTGTTGAGTCATTGCTTCACCTTTTTTTTTTGCCATGGAAAATGACTCTTTATAGTACATTTACCTGTGATGACAGTCTTGGAACAAGGGCCATTGCCTAGAGTGCACTGCTTTTTATCAGACCGGTGGAACCAGCCATGGGAGGGTGCTCAGGCTTTCAGACAATGTTCCATGAGCATGTTTATAAGAAGTGAAGGATTATTGTGGGCATGCCACTGCTTCACATTCAAGATGCTAAGGAAGAATCGCTCCTGCAGTCATGTCTTTCTCAGAAGACTATTTAAGATATTCTTTGGGATGTCTGATACTAATAACGTGCTTTTAGAAGGAATACTGCTAATACAGATTTATAATTCTGCTCCATGATCCAGAAGCCTAAATAATGTATGCTGTATACTTGAGCTCTTGAGCATCAAAGCTCTTTCTGTATGAAATAATGCCTCTATATCATTATATTTTCTTCTGAAATATTTAAGATGCTGTGTCGGGGGGCTCTGCCTTGGATGCTCTGTCCAGGAATGTGGTCAAGCAATTCACACAATGTCCTATTTGCAGAGTTATTATTGGTGGATTGAGGGGGGCACCAAATGCTGGTTTTGGTGTTGAATTATTCAAAATCCAGTCTGGCAACTAATCCTGAACTAACATTCTGATAGGGAGGCAAAGATCTGGCAGATAAGCTGCTAAATTCACGTGGATACATATAACTAGCACTCGTAATTTTATACTATAAGAGTCCATTTTCATACAGTTAGGTTCTTCTGACATCTTCTTCTTTGAAGTGGAAGAAGATTCCTCTCTTGGGTAGGGCATGCCCTCCCCGCCACTCCCCAGATATACTCCTTGGGGTTAAGAGAACAAGATGCACACAAGAAAACATGCAGTGAGTTATATCAATCTCTACGTAATAATTGGCTCTTTTTGTTAATAATTGCTTTGATACAGTGCACTATCCTATACTATACACTAGAAGTTGTTTTGGCTTTTATACTGTGTGTAGTAAAAAATTCTGATTAAGGTATTTTATCTAATCATTTGTCATAATAATTAATTTTATAAAAATACATCTGATTTGCCATTTTTAATCTTGTCAGATAATGTTAAATCGTTGACAAAGTCTAGGATCACACTCAGGGTCATGTCTCAGAAGGAGTTTAGAAAGTAAAGGGGTCCTCTGTGCACCTTGTGGCTCAACATCAGGGCTTCTCTAACAAACTTTGAAGCTCCCACTCCACTGGAGACAGATACCTTGATACATTTAGTAATACTAAAAAATGGACATATTTTCAGGTTCATTGTGGATATTTATTTCTCATTTATTCCATTCATACTGGTCTTTTTATTTTTCAATTATAAATTGCAATTTTTACTTTTCTAGGAACACTTCTACAATTTAATACACTTATAGTCATGGCCTTGACTTATATTGCATTATCCCATTCTTGTTTGAGGTAAATAACATGAAAGTATAGAGAAGGGAAATTACAAAACACAAAAAATAGCTGAAGCCTTTCCTGCAGTAACAAGAATTGTTAGATTGTGAAGAATATTACAGTTTGTTGACCAGCATAAAAGAATAGCTCCATATTTTTCCAGGTTTACTAAGAAAATACCTGATGATGTGCATTCATTCTATGTGTTACAACTTATGAATCTCCAGTCTGTGCAGGAATTACCATAGAGCATCACATATAAAATAATTTCAGTTTTCTATGGGTAAGCATATCTGATGTCATAGAGGAAGCTGATTCATTCTAGCTGCCTTCCCAGAAAGGTTCTGAGCTCCTAGTGATCTTCTGAAATATCTGCCAGTCCTATAAACACTGTCTTTGTTTTAACCAAGGGAATCTAGTTCCTACTCCAGAAAACTAATAGACATTCATATCCTCACTTAAAAAAATATATTTTGTAGAAAAGTCATGAATACCCTAACTTTGAAAATTTATTTCTAGAAAATAAGTGTCAAGATTTTTATATGTCTAAAGATTCACTTTGGATTTAAAT
The DNA here is from genome assembly GCA_014549065.1 of Cardinalis cardinalis. Classification (NCBI taxonomy): domain Eukaryota; kingdom Metazoa; phylum Chordata; class Aves; order Passeriformes; family Cardinalidae; genus Cardinalis; species Cardinalis cardinalis. Next base: position 113,473 of record JACDOX010000041.1, read on the forward strand.
ATTTACAAAACATTTATCATGTTTTCATAGCCAAAGAATTTTCATTTATGATACTTTTCTGAAATCCTCTCCAGTCAGTATTTTCCTATAAAATTTTCATTGGTCTTAAATCTGCCAAAATCTACAATACAATTATCGATGTTACTTAACAATAACTGAGTTATATTCCACAACAATTTTTTCAAAGAACCTATGAACCTTTGGCTATTGTAAAAACAAACAAGCAAACAAGACAAACTCTTGGAATTTAAAAAAACTCCTAATAAAAGAATGTTTGGACAAATTGATAAAATTAAATACAGGCCAAAGCTTGAATGCTAATGCATGTCACGTATTGAAATACAGTATTGAACGCTGTATGGAGACAAAGATTTATGACAGATAATAAGGCTTTAATTGGATCTTGATCAGGAAATATGAACACTGAGCATCTGTGGTCCAGCCGACAAGCCAAGCGCCATGAGTGATCTCGGTCCTGGTTATGCCCTTCCTTGCAGGTGCCATTCTGCAGATACTCAGCGGTTCAGTGGAGCTGAGGTTGTTACAGACAAAGCTAAGCAATAAAGGAGGGGATGGATGGAGTGAAAAGGGAGAAAATTAGGGAAATGTAAAATAGCAACTAACCAGGAGAACGAGATATGTAACCATAAATTAAGACTATTCAAGAAATAGTGATTACTGTGACAATAACTCTAGTGGTATGAGGACGGTGGTGATTTCACTGAAGAACATTATACAAAAAGTCTGAAAAGTCATAAAATACTGACCCAGAACAAAGAAGGGAAAGATCAAAACCAGATAAAAATGGAAACTAATCTGTTGTTTTTAATAAAATGTGGAAAACTACAGATTTCCCTGAAATGCAAGTATGCACATGACTCTCTTCTTCTGCTATATTTTGTTTTGCTATAAGTTCCTCTGGGAAATAGTAGAGCAAAATTCAACCATCAGTTGGAACACATGGCTTTTATTTCATAGTTAACTTGTACAGACTACGCAAATGATCATTAATTGCTCTCTGGAGAGAATTGTGCCCCCTTTTTGATCTATCGATTTATCCTGTTCATTCTTCTGAGAGTACAGAGGTATTGGAGGAACTGCACAACATGCAGTTTGAACAAGGGTTTTCAAATAGAAGGTGTGTTGGAATGTAGTGTGTCAGAAATTAAATTTTCTCTGGTTTTTATATATTAATATATAATACAACTTGAGTAAAGATTATGCAGTGTTTTTACCCACACAGCACAATTGCTTTTGATTAAGTATTTTTTATTTATTTACATTGGCAAAATGTTTATAAACCATTATTTCTCAATTGGTATAGTCATTTAAACACAGGACATATAATCTAAATTTAATTCTATTACTAAAATTTTCAAAACTAGATTACAATTCAGTTGTTCTCCAAACCATTTCAATGATTGAAAGCCACAAGTAAGAAACAACAGTTTACAAAAAGTGCAGTAAACTTTAGAACTCTGGTAGTCTCAGAGTACAAAATCAGTTTAGCATTTCATGGTCTCCTCCAACGCTAAGGCTACCAATGTGTCCCCAGGCTCACTTAGGATGTAAATGTGGCAGGAAACTTTAAATCTGTGAATTTACATAAAGTTCCTAGCCTTTCTTTCTGTTTTCAAATGTGCACATAAGATTGCATCCTTATTCAGCGTTATTATTTTTTCTTTCTATGTCTGTCCATTTTTAAAATACATCCATTAGCTTTTCTTCTACATCAAAAATCTCTTGTGCAACATTCTACTGTCCAAAGTACAGACAGTATTTCCATGGTGATCTGTAAAACAATTGAAAAGATATTATCTTGTCCCTGTAGACACAAAAATATAAGCCAAATTAATGTTTATGCTTTAACAGCTTTCTGTCTTTCTCTCAGATAGGAAGAATTTAACTTAAAAAACAGTTTTTAAAATGCATGCAGCTTCACAGCTGCTAGTGCAAATCAGTTATGAAAATATCAGTACCCTACAAGAAGAAGACAGTGACCTAGCACATGATCATGTAATTAAATTTAGCCTCAATATCATTCTAAAAATACATCCATAGTAAGATATGCTCTGGAATTGAAAAAAGTAGAAACTAGAACAAAAATTCTTCTCTCTTAAAAAACATAGGAAACATGCCAGTGAACAAGAAGAAAATTTAACTCCGAAGAAGTATGACTTGTGTTAAACTTGTAAATGTAATATTTGACAGTTAATGTAACAACTCCTCAACTGTTGTAAATTAGTCAAATCTCATTAAGGACAACAGAAATACACTACTCTACATGTGCATAGAATCTCTCCTTAAGGCTTTTTTTCTCTTGTACTCATCTATTCAAGGAGTTGTAAATAACACTTTGTTAATAATAACAAGAAATAAACTTCACTAAAAATTTCAGTCATCTATAGCTTTGAAAGATCATTTCTGAAATCTATTCTTTGAACAGACAGGGACATAACTCCTATGAGCACTTTCCTATGTAGGCCATTCCTTAAGAAACTCTAGTACAAAACCAACAACATTCTGGCTTTCCTTATCCTTCAAATGCTCTCACAAATGAGAAAAAAATGTCGATCAGGAAGATATCCTTCAAGTATATATTTCAATTTCCTGTTTACATTTTTACTTTGAAGGCACACTTCAGTGACTGCGAGATCCAAATTATGGCCAAAGAATTAAGTGAACACTTCAAGACAATTATTACGGCATTTTCATTCCTGCCTCCTTCCCTTCTAAGTATGAGGAGAGATGGTAATGGAGTTGTTTTGTGTTGTGTGTGTTTATTTTTCTATTAACCCTGCTGAGTCTGCAACACAACTAAGAAACTGATCAGTGCGAGTTACCTATACAGAAGAAAAGAGGAAAAGGAGAGCAGCTAATGGAGAGCTCTTGCAGGAGCTGTGCTGGGAAGTGGAGAAGGTGTCTAAGATCCATTCACTTTGCAAATCTACTGAAACCTGTTCTCTTCCTCAGTTGTGACATGAAAATTTATGCTTTTTTCCATCAACTTTCTTGTAAAGCAAGAAAGCTAGAAAGCAAGAAAGAAAGCCTTATGTTTACATATAGTAGTTGTTTTTACTAAGGTGTTAACTTGATGTAGGACCAAGTTGTAAAGCTTGAAAAAAACATACTGCATTATAAATGCTGCTAAAAGTAAATAAATAAGAAAAATATAGAAAGTATGGATAATATCATTTAGAATTCCAAACATTTTTCAAAAAGCAAATATAGAAAAGAATTTATCTAAGGAATCAATTTTGTCTCTGAGACCTTAAAAAAATGAGTCCTTTAACAAATAAATATTTATGAAGTGATTTAACTCTCTGAATGTTAGAGAAATCTGAAATCTGACCTTGTTCTAGTTTGGAAAATGATAGGTGAAACAGAAAATAAGCTTTCAGAAAGGTAGGTCGCAGAGAAAATTGCAGTAGAAAATATATACAGTACCCATGGCTCCTGTTTTAATTTTCTTTTTGGAAGTCTTTTAGACAAATCAGGAAACACTATACTACACAAATAATCACAAATAACGATTTTCACAGTCTTCTCTGCATGTTCTTTGACAGGTTCCATATATGACAGGTTCCTAAAACTAGCTACAGAGCAAATACATTTAAAAGTAAAAGGCTGGGCAGTTCTTTTTAATGGAGTCAGGAAAGGAAAGAACTTTGGTTCTTAGCTTTTCTGATCAAATAAGAAATCCTAAGGGGTTTTTCATTTGATTGTGGGGTCTTTATATATTTGCTTTTTTTTAAAACAGGTTTAAATAACAATGTTAAATTAAACATAATTTTTAAAATTTGGATACAAGTTAAAAATCCCACACCCACATCATCCTAATACACACCTCCCATTTGCACGTTTTCCACTATTCTTCCTGTATGATACAGCAAAAATTCAAAGAAATGAAAAGACAAAAATAAAATACTATAATTCTTCTGGAGCTTTTAAACCTCACATCCCCAATATCTATTGCCTGCAGAAGCAGACATGAACAGAATTCCCATTTTCCTGGATCATGTAAGAGTATTTATTTTTATTTTTCTCAATTTTAGTTACCTTTATCACAGAAGACGAAATTAGCATTGCCTTCTCAGCCAGAAAAACTACTGAAAAATCTTATAATTAGTTGCCAGGCCATCCAGAAAGAATATACAATAAGTAACAGGATAGTGACCATTTCTAATTCTGTAATTTACAAAACTTAGGAATATGGGTATTATTTTAAATACAACTTTGTAACTTGATAAAATAAAGGAAGTTACCACTGTGATACATCTCCACTGCTGATTTTTATGACACATCTTAGTGAAAATGATAATGTTCAGAAATTTGAGTTTTTGGACATGTTCAGCATCCCTGGAAGAAGTGACAATGATTATAATTTGTCCTGTATATGCTGGTAGCAGAAATTTTGGCAGCCCTGAATGTTTTAAAGTTATGAGCTAAAATATTCTGTTCAGGGCATTTGGCAATAAAGTGGAATTTAACATTTTATAGTTTATGTTTAACAAGCCACATTTGGATTACTACTAATAGTTAGTAGAAAAGAATTCAAATATCAGTGTTGTGGTTTAAACTCAGCTGGAAATTAAATCCCACTCAGCTGCTTCCCTCCTCCTACCTTCTCTGGCAAGAGCAAGAAAAAAGCAGAGTTTCTAGTTAAGAAAAATTTTGATAACAGAAATGACGCAAGAAACAAACAGTAACAGAACAATATTAGTGACAAAAGTATACAAAAGAGAGGGTGGTTCACACATGAAAGGGTGGTCACCATCCCAACCCAGCTCCATGTGACCACCAAGACAAAACCAAAATGTGTTTGCCTTTTCTCCCTACCAAAGCCCAGCAGGGATATAGATATACCAGCATGGTATAGAGCAGCAATCTAGACACGCCCAGACAGCTCTAGACTCCAAGCCCTAGGCCACTGCAAGAAAATTCGGACCCAAAGGATCTCACAAAATGAAACCTAAATAAAAGGAGGAAAAAATATTTTTCTAGTACAAAAAATAAAGTCTGCCTGGGACATCAAGCACTGAAGCTCCAATGTGCCTTTTCATTCAATATAATTTCGTCAGAGTTTAGCTGTGACCATTTATTATTTTCAGCATTATTAATAAGTAACTTCTACCTGTTCATTAATCTAATTTTAATTTGATCATCTATTTTGTACTGACTGATATTCAGAACTTTTGATTTTTGTTAAGATAGGAAACATTAATTTACAGAAAACCAATTCTTAGAATTGTAAATTTGTCTGCTTACTATCTGACAGCTAGGAATGTAATCTAGGAGTTTCCCTGAGACTTCAGGAGTGCTGGCAACATAAATAGCTTTTCCAGAAAACATGTAACTGTCAAGATGGAATTTCAGTTTTCAGACATTTCATTTCACATATTCATTTTAATTAATACTTCCACATTTCAAGAACTCAAAAAAATATTTATGAAATATAAGCCATGAAAATCTGCTACACTTCACGATGGATTATAAAGATTTTAATGTCTCACTAAAATGCATTTTGCTTTATAGCATGTTTCCTTCTTTCAAATATTTATGAAAATGCTAATATTAGTAATACTTATTTATAGTAATAATAAGGTCATAATTCAATAATTCTTTGCTTTTTAATATGATCGTTAATATCATAGAAAAGATGGTATAATCTAAAAAATTGAGTGCTGCACCAGAGAAATTTTAAAGTGATCTTAATTAGTTTCCTTCCTTGCAGTTTAAGAAAATAGATTCTACTTTATAGTAAAGTATTTATGATTTTAGGTAAGTCACACATTTCAATATACTCAATAACTTCTGTAGGATATCCAGGGATCTCATTAAAGGCCACGACCTTGACTAAACTTTATTTAGCCTGGAGGTTACTTGAAGTACTGTTGTGTTTTTCAGAGATGGTAGTATGACTGCAGAATACTAAATACTTTTTAAAAAAATATTGTCTTACCAAAGTAGTTCAAAATGAAAATAGCCTCTGGTTTTACTCCAGATTCTTTTATTTCACTGGCAAAGGAGACACAATGAGACTACAGAGAATATGGGCACTGTTGCTCATATTTTGCTGAAACCCACTGTGCTATACATGCAACGACTGCCATTTGCATGCTCATGAAGTCAGCAATGTATAAAGGAAAGACATGATGAAAAGGAAGCTTTAAGGAGGAATCAGATTTGGAGCAGCTTGGAAAAGTTGAATTGGGAAGGCAGAGGTTGTCTACTCCAAAAAAATTGATCTAGTAAACCCCACGGGGAACCTGCTTTCTGTAGAGTCACTCCATGCAGTGTTTTGTAGAACATGGTAGCAACTAGCCTGAATCTCTCCTGTCTTTGCTTTTTCTCTCTATTTTCACTGCTTAACAGATAAAAGATCTATTTTAAAAAATGGATTTTCAAGCTAGTGGTTTTGTAAAGCTCTTTTATTTTAGCAAATCTAGTGGAGATGAAGAATTAGTATTTGAATGCTAATAGTTAAGAACTAGTTGACTTCTCAATCCATTATTAAAATCTTTCTTTCTATGCAATCACTCAGCTACGATGCTGACTTAGCATGTTTCTGGCTGTGACAGTAGAGTGACTGAAGCATTTTTAAAGGAAAATAGCAAAGAAGAGGCAGTGTAAAATTCAGATCTGGATAACAGAACTTTTACCTTCTTATTGCCATGTTGCTGGTTTTCCTATCTTTTCAGTTGTTTCTGTTGAGATGGTCAGTATTAAGGGCTTCTCTAAAAATAGAATGGAAGACTAACAGCAAACGGTTCACCAGCATGTATCTTCCTTCCTTTCTCTACATCTGAAGGTGGAAAAAAAATGCCAAATCCTTTCTTTTCTGAAACATATAGATTGGAAATATTCATAAAAACATCTTTGTCTATTGCACAAAGACTAGCCTAATGTAGTAGTGTGGAGGTATACTTGGGAGAAAGAAGCGCCATACACCTGATTGTTTATTGAATTTCACATTCTAGTGTGAACCTCTCAGTGAACTATCGCAAAATTTCAGTAAACTAAGAGAGAGTCTCTTTTACTACCTGGAGTCCAAAGTATAAATCACTAACCTTTCAGCACAGGTTTATGTTAAAATAATTAATATGAAAAATAGCCGACAATTAGATATCTTAGAAAACATTGCGGTTTTTTGTCAGTCATGCAAGTGATCTCTCCACAGTAAATTCAAAAATACAAGGACAAAACCATGGGAGCTGGAAGGATTACCTTGAGTGACCGAAGGACAATGTCATGGTGAGATACACAGAGAATTAACATTATGCTCTCTACTTACCACTGTTCAAAAATCTTCTGGATTTTACTTTTTAATATAAAATTCCCCACTTATTTTTTAAGACATATTTTTTTTAGTTTTGGTGACTCTGGAAAGCTTTAAATATTCTACCATTTATTTTCTGTATGTAAAATTTCAAATGCCTAATTTCAGCAACAAGCAATTTTACAGATTTAACAAACTATTATTACTATTTCACATCCTTGCTGAATACTAGTACTTTTAAACTGCAGGGGCAATAACAGAAACATTATACTGAAAAATTGTTGGTGCCAAACGTTTTTTTAACTTTTGAGAAAATTTACATATTTATAGACAGTTTCATATTTCATGCCTTTATTTACTGACTCCAGATATATGGACAGTTATTACCTGCCACACCGAACAACACTGAAAGCAGCTGATTGATAATAGAATGACTCTCAGATAGAATGTACCATGCATTTTGTTTTGCATATTCTGAAGGATACTCCTGAATGAAGAAAAGAAATTTTAACTTTTTTTAATGTTAAGAAGGGAGGGAGGGTGAGAAAAATCTGTTTTATTTTATAAGACTGAAGTATTATGAGCCTAAAAATTCTTGAGAAGGAGACTATTTTCCCTCCCATTCTGTGTCCTAAATATTACTTGGATTAGTTCTGTTTAGACACTCCTGATGGATATATCTGACAGAAATATTCCACACCTTATCGTCTTATGCTTATGCACCCTAATTTCTTAATTTTTCATAGGAAGAAAATAGTATGGACATTCATAATCTATCCAAGGAGAGAATATGATGGACCACATACGTCTGCTCTGATGAAGACAGATCTTCAAGGTAACAGCAAAGCAGCTCCTCTGTCCTTCCTCAAGTACTCAGCCTCTGACTGAGTGTTAGCATTACTGAACATATTCAGAGCTTATGGTAATGGAGTAAAATATTTGAAATGTAATTAAGGCTGCTTTTCCTAGGCCTGGCTCTGCTTCCTCAATTCAAGTTGCTCCTCACTTTCTTTAGCACTCTAAAAAGGCTATGTGGTCCAAACAAATCTGGCTGCTGCTGAAGCCAATTCCTTGCATTGCTGGCAACACAGACAAGTCTCAGTGCAGGCTTAACTCTACTTTTAATTAAGAGTCTCCATAAAATATTTTAAACCTATAAAATAATATAACTGAATTAACACTACAACTGCCTTTTTATCTTTTATGCATTTTAATAATAAATATCTCATAGATGACTACTGCTGCTAATACTTTATTTTTTTGTTTTCAGAACAATTTAAGATAAACCTTCTGTTCTTTGTGCAGCCTGCATTGATTTTGCCTCCCCTTCTCTTCCAAAAGATTTTAACAGGCTAGGAGAATGTGTCAATTCTCTACTGCAACTGTTATTACCAGAATTTGCATATCCTTTTTTGCTGAACTGTGAAATCAGCATTCCAATTTCAAGTGCGGTCTGGTTTCCAAACATGAAAAAGCATTATGGGGCCTGAATACTATCAGCCATCAGATTACCTTTCTTGGATCTCGTAATATAACTTCAAACATACCTCTATCCTGAAACTAAATTCTTGAAAAGCAATGCTTTTCTTACATTATTTTAAAAATGCAGCCTTATACTGCTTGGCATCAAGGAATGTAGGAACAGGAATATGGTATGAGATGAAGCAGTACAGAGCACACTGCACAGCTGATGGGAGGAAGGCTTGAAAACATGATAGAGCAGAGCTATCACACGCTAGATGGGAAGGGTCGCTGAAAACAGTCATATGTGACTTTTTAAAAATTGTGTGAGGTTGTGCTTGTGTAGAGGGTTAACTCAAAAAAACCTTCCTAGATCCTCAGATCTGTAATCAAGAAGCATTTTTCTCATATACTGGACAAGCAAAATCTTGGGCTTGTTGTGATGTTTTTTAAGTTTCTTTCTCCTTGTTACAGCAATTATCTTTCACAAAAGGACTTTAGAAACTCTGTCAGTCTTTATCTACAAACATCCTGGCAGATTTCAAGTGACATTAAAGAACTTTTGTTAGAGGATGTGCAGATTTTCTGTGGCTTGTGTCACACTTGGGTGTGTAATTGTCTTTGTGTTCTTTTCAGATTACACCTATCCTATTCATAAAATTGATAGGCTGACATGATGAGCCACTCCAGTCACAGGGTCCTACTACAAATCTATTTTCAACACCGTTTTAGAGTATTACATCAACTTGTAGCTCGGATTTTAACTAAAGTCAAAGTTGTAAATGTTTCTTGTACAAAATTTCATCACCAGTCAAATTTTATAGATGACTGAATAATTTCAGAATATTCCTTTAATTCTTGGTAAACTCTGCTTTTATTCTTAAAAGTTTCCTGACTAGATGCTTGATTGGAACAAAAAGTGTCTGGATTACCATAGAATTATGGAGTAATCCAAGTTGAAAGGACTGAAGCGAGTGCCCTACTTGAGCTTCCTGCACAAATCTCAGCTAAGAGGACATGCCAGGTGTGCAGGGCTTTATACTCTGTTCCAGGCCAGGGTGTCCTAATGACTGTAGTGGGTTACCTTGTCTGGCTGCCATATGCACACCCACCATTCCCTGACTCCTTTTCCTCAGTAAGATAGAGGCAGAAAATACAATGGAAAAAGCTCATGGGTAAAGGAAAGGACAAAGAATTTAGTTATCAAATACCTTCACAGGCAATGCAAACTGATCTTGAGAAAATTAGTTTATTGCCAGCTAAAATATATTTCACTAGTGAGAAACAAACAAACAAAAAACTTAAAACAATATTTTCTTCTATTCACCCTTTTTTTTTCTAGGCTCAAATTTACTCCCTCATTCCCCCACTGAGCAGGGAGGTTGGAGCAGATGATGCCACTGTGGTTACTTCCCACCTTACCCACTCTGTGTCCATATGTGTCTACATCCCTGGAATACACGCTCAGCTTCACTTCTGGTTGAACCTGTCCACAGGATAGTGACAGACACATCCCTGAACCTGGTGAAAGACCCTTGAACCCCAGGCTGTGCTCCAGCACCTCAGCTGGAGGGAGGCCCAGTATTGCTGTAGGAGGCTGCTTTTAACATCCTTGTTTCACATCACAAGTTAAATTACTAGCTAAGTCTGAGTCTATAAAGGAAATCTTATGACTATTTTCTTTGTTTGTGAAATTAATAAGCATAACATGGTTTTAACAGCACAAACAGAAGGAGAAAGAATAGCAACAAAGCATCACACCTGTAGGTTAACACCTATACAGATTTAAAATCTCTTATCCACTTTTCAGCTCAATCCACTTGTCTGTCCTTAACAGCAATTGTGTCCTTGCTTATTAAGGAGTTTTGAATAATTAGGTTCAGCTGAATGTAATTAGCATCCAGCTGGCAGTGCTTATCTAAGTTGCATTGAATAGTGATGAATTCTATGAAAAAAAAATAAATAAAGTGACAAAACTGCCTTTTATTGTCAGGTTTTTTTCCCATTTCCTTTTGACTTGCCCACTTGGTACTATAAGAGACCTGCTGCTTGCTTTTGAAACAGAAGCTTGGTTAATGTCTGTATACTTGTTGTTGTTTCTCTCAATGATGAAAAATTCAGAGATAGCCCTAAGGCATTTTTGTCACTGGTTTCTCTACAAGTAAAGGTTTTAAGGTGAAATGTAGCTAGTTTTTGTTGGATGAGAGTAAAGTACCAGTAGATGCAGATCTGTCAGACAAATCTAGGATTAAAGAAATAGTTTGTTACAGAGTGCTATGTGTGGAATCCTGGCCCACCTTTCATGGGTTCACGAAGTTCTTGTGAGTGTGATTTAAGTTCGTATACTTTAGGAATTTTGATGGAATAGTAACTAATTCTTTCACTAAAGAAAAATGTATTAATTCTTGATCTACCTGCAGGCACACTGCTGTCTTTTTAATCTTTTCCTCAGTCATAATTATCTCATTCTGCCCACCAAGTTATTGGCATATCTGTTCTGTTACTGACTTTCAGGAGCTCCGGGTTTTTTTCATTTTATGCTTTGTATTTCTGATTATATATTTCAGGTTTAATTCTTATCTCCAGAGAAGAAATTTCCAAGTATTAAGTTATTTTAATTCTGTAAATTTCCCTCTACAAATCCTTTTTTATCTCACTTTCAAGTGTCTTGAATGTACTTTTAGAACACTAAAATAAATGAAGTTCTGTGGATTTTTGTAATTCTCTTTGTAGTGCTTTTATTCTTTCAGCTCTCTTGGCCTCTCTTTCTGTTTGGTTTTGTCCCTCATGTCTCAATAGATGTTTGGAAATGTTTGTGATAGAGACTATTTGGTAGATGAGCTCTAAAACTTGTGCAAAAAAATGCTTCATTTCCACCATTCGCTGAATTTTCTTTCCATTGTAAAGTACTGTGGGAGGAGCTGAGAAATAGTTTTAATGACAGCAATTTTAAGTACATAGAGTAGATTTTTTTTCCTCGATAATCAACAGAAAGAAGACAAAAAAAACTCAACCAAAAGTTAGAGCTTATGCTTTAAAATTAACAAGTCTTTACTCTGCAATCATTTTTTGATGCTAAGTACATCTATACTTTCCATAAGTACAAAGTTAGCGGGAAAAAAAAAGAAAATCATATGAAGGGAAACGTGGAAACCATTTTTAGGAAGAATTTTGTCAGTTTAAGGCTTACATGTTCCTGGTGTTGTGCTCTATGAACATACAGGAAGCATACAGTAGTGTCCCTCTGTCTGTACTCTTCTATCTCTCATTCTTCTTTTCCAGTCTCTTAAAAGAAAATATTTATATCTCCTACATAGATTTTATGGAATTTAGTATTTTGCATCTGATCAGTTCTGAAGTTGGATCAGTTCTGAAGTTGTATGCACTTGTCTGAAAGAAGAAAAATGACATCAAATATATTTTACCTTTTTCCAATGGGACAGTGTTCCTCTCCCTTTTGTTTTTTCCAGAAATGAATTCTCCAGTGCATATCCATCTCCTGTAAGAGTCTCCTTTTCAAAAAATGCACTGGATTGTTAAAATGTTTGTATCTTTGATGTTATATAACTACTGTGAAAGATGTTCAGTATTTTTAAAAGGAAAGAAATTACCTCCTACAGTATTTAGAACAAACCTTAATATAAACTAGAATCCTTAACATCTAACTGGATGTTTTTTTTTTCAGGTATTAGCCTGAAGAGGGAATAGATAGGCTATTTGACACCAGAAATATCAGTACTGTGTTAGGTACACTTTTGGCTAGAAAAATAGAATTTCTAGATAGAGATTTTCTAGATTTCATATGAATCTATTATAACATTGTCTGAATTGTGAATCAATCCTTTAACTTTTACAGATATATGAACCAAGAAGCACCTTCTCTGACATTTTATACCTTCCACTGTAGAATTTAAAAATCCATAATACTTAACCTATTCTAAATTATCAGATTATAGGTTCTAAGAAGTTTAAAGTGATTATGTACACTTTGCGATCTTGCTTGACAGGGAAATTGTTGAGAGAATATTTGCTCTCTAATTCTTTATGTCCACATTCCTCTTTATGAAAGGAGCAAAAGTCAAGACATTTATGATTTTCAGCCATTTAAATTGCAAGAAGTATCAGATGTGTCTTAAACATTGCAAAAAAACCAAGGACTTGGTAACATTGTAAAAAACATTCAAATGTTCTTTGACATTTTGACATTCACATCATCTCACTCCTTTCATGCTGCAACAAAAAAGATTTTGTCACTCTGTGATAAAACTATGTATTAGAAAAAGTGTAAAGAAAAAGAATGCAAACACTCAGATGTAACCAAAGCCCAATATGCTCAGAAAGAGTTTCTCCATCCTTTCTCTTAGGGTGAAAAAAGCACTGAGCTATCTAATAGTGCACTCAATAAGCAAAGTGTCATTTTCAAATTGGGTCTTTCTTTGCTGCAATTTGGTCTAAATTTTACCTTTTTTTGTGACCTTACTAACAGAGAGTTTTGGCAGGTAATCTTGCACAGAGAAGCATCTAGGCTCTCAAGTAGTTTGTATTTGGAATCATGGAACTTCTTCCCCTAACACTAAAAAATAGATTGTGTTTCTAAGGCAGCTATCCAGCATACTATACCAAATATCACTCTCCTAATGTATCCGTTAGTTATCCTGTCAAGCATCCCCAGCAAGATATTTTCTGTCTTACTGACTGGCACTGCCATTGTTAGCCAGTACTCTCTTGATTTCCTGATTCCCTGAATCCATCTCCTGATTTGTTTTGTGAATTCTCTTGGGAAAGAATAATTCTGATATGTCTTTGCAATGTATGTACTTGATGGATATCCCAAGCCCATGCTCACAATTCTTTAATATTACAGGAAGAAAAATAATTAAAAATATTCCTCAATATCCACATCATAGTTGCTTGGCTATAAACCAAGCATGGACTACACAGACTACAAAACTGTGTAACAAGTTTAGCAATAACTGGAGCAAATAACAAAGTTCTTTGCTACCAGACACTATTAAAAATCAAAGCAACTGCTGTCTCCAGCTGGCACAAATTTTTAATTATACTTCAGCAATATCTAATTGCAAATGAACTTGTGTATTTTTTATGGTCAAAATCTTGTTTATGGGCAAAAAGAAAGCATAGCATATGGACAGACAGAAGTATCTAAACAGGCATGCAAAGCAAAGATTATGTATAAAAAGCTCTATAGATAGAGGTGTAAAACCAAGAAATTAATGTTAGCATAATTGAAATCTTAGCAGTATAATTATTATTAGTCCAGATCTAAATGCTTCAGAAAAAAAACAAAAACCAAAGACTAGATATTAATTTGTTATATGCTCACATCTTCATTTCTACTCCTTTGCAAAACCTAGAGTTTGTGCAATCTTATTACATAAACAACATCTAAGCCATTTTTTTGTGGATAAATTCAATTTTTTAAACTGATTTCCCCCTTTTTTAATTAATAATTCCCTCCATTGTAGAGTTACCAAGATTGTCTCTTTCTTTTAAAGATTTTGCTAGAGTATTCAGCCTATTTTTTCTTTCTCTAAAGTGGTCTAATGTGTACAGTTTATATACATTCCTTTACTGCAAGTGAACAGTAGAAAAACTGCTGTTAGCTTTAAGGAGATTTTTAAAGATTAAACCTCAGAATATCAGTTCTTCTCTCTAATGTCTGATGCAGTAGTAATGGGGGAATTATATCATTTTTAGGACCACGTGATTGGCATATTCTGCCATCTGATACAAAAATGGATTGCTACTAATTTCCTTCATTGTGTGCTGCTGCCAAATATTTATGTGCCAGCATGGTAACAGTACATTCAGCAGTCACATCTGTGTACAGGATTTCTAGCTGAAGGAGAGTTCTCTGACATGGAATTAAGCCAAAGAATAGAGACTTTTCCAACCTCCTCTTCTAAGGATGTATCTTGATACAGTCTTTTTACGGGCAAAATTTGAAAGCCTAAACAACAATGTGGAAGACAGAAATTCAGAATTTTTATTTGTACTGTATTAAATCTGCATTGAAGCCTAGCACCATTTAAAGGAGTTGAATATGTTCTCCCACACTCACTGATGTACATTTTCAGTCCTTAATCACTGCCTTATAGAGACTAAATCCATTGTTCTCTTATTTCTACAAAGCAAGGTTTTTTCTCCTGAAACAGTTAACAATTGAGCATAAGCCATCGATCTACTGCAAAAACTTTCTTTGTGTAGTGATGGTGATTTTCTACCCAGTCTGAATAAAAATGTGCTAAAGATGGGATTATTCAAGCTTCTATTTTTCCTCTAAACCTTAAACAATTTACACTTCATGGTCTTCTCTATACTTGTAAAGTATACATTCTTATTTACTTTCCCATTAATAAGAATGATGATAAATTTTTCTTTCTGCTTGTTTTGTTTTTCCTCAGCTTACACTGAGGTTGACAGTATGGACTTTGCTAAAATGCTCTATTTGTCTGTGCTTTGTTGTGCTAGTCTTCAGAGGAATCTTGTACAGTCAGTTCTAGGCAGTCTTCTGGCGAAGAAAATAGAATGCACAATTGGGCTCAGTGGAAAAGAATTTGAGTGCATTATTTTCTTTCTTCTTGAATCACTAATATTCCCAAGGAACTAGCTTGTTGTCAATGAGATTCTGTTTCTCTTTTTTTTATCATTTGTCTTCATTCAATAAAGCCATTGTAATTAATGTGTTTTAGTTTGCATTTTTAGAATATTTTATCTATTATGCAGGGATTGTAATAATCCAAAGCTAATTAGAATTTAAGGTGTGAAGATGTCAAATGCCTATTGTCTGCAGTATGTGTATGGAGACAGTGTCATTTCTCTAGGAAGGGAAAAAAAGAGATTGTAGGAGAAGGAAGAAAGGAAGTAATTTTTGAGAGATATTTGCTTATTGTTTTTTCTTGCTTATCTGAATGTTCTGATTACCAGATGGATTCATAAACAGACTGAGGCTTTCATGGCACTTGCTGCATGTAATCATTAGCAAGCCTAGACAGTTTACAATAAAGTTAAATGGATCTATAACATTAAACAGCCATTTGAAGAATTAGTGTACATTTAATAACTGTTTTCTTCTTTTTTAGGTGCTTAGAAAATTTCAGTGGCAGTTACGAGTGAAGTAAAAAATAAGACCAATTAGAAAAAAATCAAAACTTAATCAGGAAAGAAAATAAAACTGAATAAACAATCAAAAATAACAGATTTTTATTTAGAAAGACAAAATTATTGCAATTATCCTGTGGAGAAACATCTTTTGATAATAATCTTGTTAAGTATGTTGAAAACATATGTTAAGTACATTTTGTTAGTCTTGTCAAAATATGATTGAATTAAACTATCAGTTAATAGTATTCCTTGAAGTCAGCTGATATCTAGAATTAGGTTCTAGATACTGTCAAAGCAGAGAAGATTACAGAATCAATTATACTGGGAAAGACCTCTGACATCATACAACCCAATCTTTGACCAAGCACAGTCGATTATCTCTGACATCATAAAGTCCAATCTACAACCAAACACCAACATGTCAACTAGACCAGAGCACTAAGTGCTATCCACGTCCAGGAATGGTGAGCACTCTGTATTCCAGACAGGAAAAAATATTGCTGTGAAAAAATATTAGACATGTTAACTGGATATGGGTTCCACACAGCAGAAAGACCTTACGTTTTTTTGTTACATCATGATCATGTTAAACCCCTTCAGGGTGGTGACTCCACCCCCTCCCTTGGCAGCTCATTCTGATAGCTAATCACCCTTTCCATTAAGAAATTTTTTCTGATGTCCAACTTAAACCTCCCCTGAAGCAGGTTGGAGTTATTTCCTCTTGTCCTATTACTTGTTACCTGTGAGGAAAGGCCAACCTGGTTACAACCCCCTTTCAGGCCGCTGTAGAGAATATTAGGGTTACCCCCAAATCTCCTCCAGGCTAAACAAGCCCAGCCCTCTCAGCCACTCCTCACAGGACTTGTGCTCCCAACCCTCCACCAGGTTTTTTACCCTTCTCTGGGCCCATTCCAGCATCTCAATATCCTCCCTGAACTGACGGGCCCAGAACTGGCCACAGCACTCAAGGTGTGGCCTCACCAGTGCCGAGTACAGGAGGACAATCAGGGCCATATTCTACTTTTTAATAGCAATTTCTCCCCAGCAGGAAAAGGTATTTAAGACTTGTTAGCTCATGTGTTTAATCTTGAATCTTAATTTCTCCCCCACTAGGTAACTTCTACTGATCACTATTTAAAACAGGAAACTTCTGGTTAGTACACATTTGTATTTCCATAGAATTTTTACCTTCATATTCTTCTTGTAGTATTATCATGATATAACAAAAGAACATAAAGTCTTTTAGTTGTGTGTGACCCAGCTCCAGTTAACCTGCCCAGTATTTTTTCATAACAATTTTTTTCCTGTCTAAAATACAGTCTTCTATTCAGGTTTTTTTTCACTGTATGTAGAAAGTTTTTATTCTACATGTAGCTTTGCTGCAAAAAGAAAAGGGAGAAGTGAGGCATTTTACATCTGAGTTGTCTTAACATGCTATATGATAATTCATAGTGGCTCCTTTTCCTTTGTGGTTCATACACAAGATTCAAAAGGAAGAGATTACTTACATGTTTTACTTCATAACCTCACATTAATTTTAGAGGTTATAATTGACATAAATGCTTCACCACCATTTGGTCTTCTCTTTGTGTTTCAACATCACTTATTTTTTATTATTGAATCTGTATTTACTTCATCGAGAAATTAAAAAATGAAAAGGAACTTTTACAAAGCACTTCAGTCATAGCTAGAAGAATGTTTTCATTCATTCCCCTTCCCTTTTCTCAAGGAAAACAGAGGGGGAAGAAAAGAAAAAGGTGCAAGAAACTGGGCTCTGCAACAACATATGCTTTTTTCCTGTGGGAGATTTTCAAATTATAATCAAAATTATAATTTATGTGTGCTGCCCACAATTCTGAATATCACTGTTGACTTTGTCAAAGTGTTATTGCTCTTCTGGAAATCTGTTATCCTTCCTCACATGCACTTAAAATGTGTGCACCCATGCATAGAAGTTACGTATATGAGTTTTTCTGCTGATGCATAGACAGGATGCTGCAGCAGTATTTGTCTAAGCTTCACAATTATACAATGTGTTGTGAGCATGACTGGCATTAAGTTCAGTTGCAAACCTCTAAATCTTGTTTCTTTTGGCAGTTTTAAAAAAGGGTCCTGGTTATGCAAAGAGATGCCTCACTGTCAGTGTCCTCTGACCATTTTATTGGTAGGCAGCAGAGCCTAGAGAGCAAAAGGAGATACTCGGTAGTTTATCATGACAGGTGTGAAAAATTACTTGGATTTAAAAAAAAGGCAAATACTTAAAAAATATTTTTAAGATTTATGGTGAAACCAACATCACTGGATGGAAAAGAAAAGAGAAAAGAAAAGAAAAGAAAAGAAAAGAAAAGAAAAGAAAAGAAAAGAAAAGAAAAGAAAAGAAAAGAAAAGAAAAGAAAAGAANGAAAAGAAAAGAAAAGAAAAGAAAAGAAAAGAAAAGAAAAGAAAAGAAAAGAAAAGAAAAGAAAAGAAAAGAAAAGAAAAGAAAAGAAAAGAAAATTTCACTTGAGCAACTCTAGATATTTGTGTGTAAGATGTCACACTGATTTTCATGTAGTGAAGACAAAAGAAGTGAGCCTTCCCCACAGGCAATTCATCTTGCACTTATAGATCGCCTGACCAAGTAGTATATGTTCAAAGTTAAGTCTGGATTCCTAAATAGCATTCCTTTCTAACAGGTTTGCAAGCATTTTGTTAGATCTATTAAGAATTATTAGCATATAAACTTAAAAATGAGATGAATGAAATAACTTAAAATCAGTACAGGAATGTACACTTAGATTTAGCAGACATAGGACTGCATTTTTTTTCTCAGTTGGGGTACAGGACAGGTGCTACAGAAGTCAGATTTCAGGAATATTTTGAGAACAATCAAAATTAAATAATTAAAAAGGTTTTAATAAAGCAACTGAGGTTTCAGAGGAAAAAGGAAAGCCTGAGGATGGCCACCAGGATCAACTGACAATTTGGATCACTTGGCCAGTCCATGGTGATGAGACAGATCTGAGACCTCTGTGAGAATGGCCAAGACCCAGGAGGATGTCCTGCATCTGGCTCTAAGAGCCCCTGTGGGCAGGTGCTCATCTGCAGGGCAGCAAGAGCTATAGGATAGGTGGGGCCAAGGCAAGAGCCTTAGCTGAAAGAGCCTCTCCTGGGCCAGGGGTCAGCCCTGGGCACGGCTGCCCCACAGCATCTGGGAGCCTCTCAGCTGGTGCCTGAGTTCCAGCAGCCAGACTCCTGTGAGAGTGTGGGGTCTGCCACTGGGCAGAAACAGCTGACTGGGAAAAGAGGAATGTTATGCTAAAATGCCATTTAGGTTTTGCAGAATGAGGAGGGAGCAGGCTTACTGTTGAATTATTTGAAAAAACCTGAATTCATTTTGTCTTGTAGGTGTTTAATGGGATTGCAAGGCATTAAAGAATCAGACAAAATCAAAGTTTCAAATGAAGAAAAAACATATGATTTTATTCAGGACTCTTATAGTCCATTTGCAGGACAGAGTTAACCTTGGCATTTCATCTGAGTAAAGCTGTGGATCACATATTCCAGATCATGGGGTTTACTACTGATGCAGATTTGCATATTTCTACTTTTTATATTGTTGAATCTTTAATAATTTCTCTCATACAATGCCCTAATGTCATGTTTCCTTATTCCAGCCTTTATGCTGGAAGGGCCAAAATATTCTGATAATTTTATTTTGCAGGTTCTCCTGTAATATTTAACAACTTTTTCTCTATCTTGGGCTCTAAGGTCTTCTTTGACTTTGTTTAATGAAAATATTTGAAGTTTCAGACAATGGCAATCTCATTTCTATCCCTTATCTCACTTCCTTTTATAGTTCCTTTTGCTGTAGGGCACAGCACTTTGGAGAGAAAGTTTCTGAATAGTTAGATAATTAAGTCCTTGATATGATAGCTCTGTGTGCACTCCTTCTGTTCTTTTCTCTCTCCTTAAATAGTTTCATGTTGTATTCATATTAACTTTTTTCTGTGATGGTCCTCTTTAATTCCAGCTATGATACTTTATCACAGCAGCCTCTCTCCAGCTTGGTGTACCAAAGCGCTCCCCGCAGTGCTCTTTGCCGGAGTCATGAAAGCTTTCTACTCTCTACTGACACAATACTAGTTTTTGAAAATATTCTTGCAGCTGACTGTGTGAACAGACAGATGTAGGCCAGTACATATCAAGATTTCTTCAAACTAATGTGGCATTTCAGTTTCATGGTGAGGTAAAAAAATTTAATTTCAACCTTTATAAATACATCATGGCTGCAATGTTTTAATTTTTCAATTTTAGACAATAACCAGTATTAGTTATACAATCTGAACCAGTGGTGTTCAGCACTGGAAAAGACTTTAATTTTATTTTTTTAAATTTTTTCTTTCAAAAAATACCTAATTAAACTGGGAGAGACAAGACATAGATGAGTATAGATGAAGCAAAAGTAAAAGTTTACTATTCCCTGACTCACTTTGAGGAAGTTATTGACAACAGATTAAAAACCAAATTAGGTAAATTGCTATAATTTTATCAGCTGCATTAGAAATGCAAAGACCACCAGTCATGAAAGATCACTATGTTATATGTGATCTTGCTGAATGTATTGTAGTAGCTCCATGGTTGTTTTTGTTCCAAAGCAGAAGGATCTTCTCATTCTCCTTGCTGAGGGGAATCCAGTCTAGTTGAGGAGAATTATCTGATAAAATAGTGGTCATTTCCTGGATATTTACTCCAGGAAACTAAATTTTCATGTGCAGTCTAACAGAAGCCAAGTTGCACATCTTGATTCAATAGGTAACTGTGTTATCTACATCTCCACAGGTAGTACAGACTTCCATGCCCTTGCCTTCACATTGCTTCATCGCCATTATGAGTAGCTTCATGTTGTGCTGGCCATTTGTAAATGAGATATACAGCTTCATCAGTAAGATACTGGAATGAAATTCCCTAATTTCCCACTCTTAAACCAGGACCTAATTTATATTATTACTACATTTCCATGTCTGCTCTTCTAGTTTGTCTTCAGAACTGGATTTGTATTTGAATGTTGCTTACACATGTTGGTTGCATAACTCTCCTGAACACTGACATTCAATATTATTAGCAGTAATGTGTACAGTAAGACATATGAAACAAGAAACAGAGTCTTTCTAAGTCAAGAAATACAAATTTCTTGCCATTCAGACAGTTAGGCCCCTGTTTTATATGGGGCTGTTGCAGATGGCATCTCTGTTACTTAGGAACCTTTTTCTCCATTCATTTATTGTAAAAGAGAAAGGTTCAATTTTCCTACACTTCTACCTCAGAATTGGTGGAAAATATTTTGTTACTTTCCTGAACCTTCTGTAGACAAGTGTTTATTATTTTTCAGCCTCTGGGATCCTTATATTTCTGAGCAAATTTAAAAAAAACAAACCACCCCACACAGTTTAATGTGAATTGAATTAAAGGGCAGGGTCTTGATCAGGAGTTCAGAAATACAGTTGCAAAAGAAAAATTTAAAACCCAGTTCCAGGAAAGAACTTCTCTGTTAATCTTTAGCTGTTCTGTCTTTCATCTCTCTCCAAAAGCTCTCATTCCTTCCCCTTCGCTTCTGCCTGACTCTGAAGGCTTTCATAACACATCCTCTCTCTTTCTTCATGTGGAACAGCTCCTCCTCCTCCTCTTTCCTTTGCCTTTCTTCTTACTTCTCTCCCTGATTATTTTTTAAAAATAAATTCAGACTCTGAATCTATTAAAAATAGAGTTGTGGTAATTTCCATGGGTTTTTATCTTTTCTGATCTTTATAGCTGAGAATCTTCTTCCTTTTTACCCTCTACTTGCTCACATCCAGTGACTGAATTTGTCCCTGCTTTTTCTGGGTTTGTCTGAATTTATATTTCTATTTCTATCCTTTGACTTCATTATTATGTTCTTTTGCAGTTGGTGGCAGCTGTGCATTTTAAATGCACAGTACATTACTACAATGCAGTAATACATTATAAAATTTTCTCAGTGAACAAGGATCACACTAGATTTAGAACAATTAATTTCATGTTTTCCATATATTTCTGAATATCTGATAACATATGGTACATATTTAGAAATTTTTCCTCCTTATCACCTTTTTGGATTTTTTTGCTAGTGGGCATGCAGCCATGTCTCTTGGCTTGGCCTCTTCCTTATGTTGTGATGAGGATATCTAATGAATATGGCTGCTTCTTCAAGACAGGCTATTCCAGTGTCCCAACTCGGTGTCAAGAAGATAAATAGTGCTTGCTGACATCACTTCTAAAATTGATCAGCCAGTCACTTATGAGGCAGTTTCTGAATGATAGGGATTCATGAAGAATGCTGAGGCAGGTTTAAGCACAGGAAAATTTACTATTGGGTTCTCTAGCTTATAACATACAGACTTCAAAGGTCCAAGTTGCTTTTACAAATTAAAAAAAATGGGAAAAAAAGGAAGAGAGGAACTGAACAAGGAAAGGAAAAACTGATTTCTGATCATCTGGAAAGAAGAGTGACATCACCTTCTTCAGTGCAACCAGTTATAAGGGTTTGTCATGCTTTCTGCTAGTACTATGTACTTTTCATCAGGACTGTCCTCACTCTCTTCCCTGCCCTTGGTTGCTCTTGTCTCTGATCTTCTTGGCGCCAGCAGAGCCATGCAAACTAGAGCAAATGTTACACATTGGTTTTTAAGCATCTTTGCACATAAAAGGTTGAGCAATACTTGCCAAGTATTTAACATGAATATTATTTTGTTATGCCCCATTTTTGTTTCCTCTAATTTAAACTAAACACTACTAATCAAGAGTTAAACAGAGGTGGGTAAGATAATTCTCCTATCCCTGGTAATAGCCTCCCATGAAACCCCACAAGAACAGCAAAATCAGGGGTTTGCAGCAGTCAGGCCATGAGAATGACAGCAAGAGCACAACAGGCTGGAAGCAACAAGAGAAATACTGCCAGAGTGTCACTGAAACATGCTGCCTCAGCAGCTTCACAGAAAGGTTCCAGAGCTGCAAACAGAAAGCCCATAGTGATTGGTTTTTGTTTTTAACATGAGATGCCATGGAACTAAACCGCTTCAGCGTGAGAAAAAAGGAACAAGGCATTGCTAAGCATCAGGGACTTGGAATATGAGCCCTGTTTGGTATGGTCAGCTTCAGTTGTCTTGGAGCTTTTTATGGGATAAATAATTGATGTCAAGGGTCTGGTGATATTAAAATACATTAATCAGTTAATACATTATTTATGTATATAGATTCTGAATCAAGAGTAGTTCCGGGATATTTTAAATACTGACAGAGTTAAGAGGAATAATGCATATATATTTACAAAGGAATTACTTAAGTAGCTCAAAAACACCATAGAAGATAAAATATTAACATTAATGTAAGTTATGTTTTGCTCTGCCAGAAATAAAAAAGGTTGTTTCTAGTAGCTTTACCTTTTTTATTATTTTCCTCCATATTGTTTTTTCTGACAAGCCAAAGGAAAATAAAATATTAACTTGAAGAAACACATGAGCAGAAACATAGCATAGAGAGATATTTTTTTTGCCAGACAATTGAAAGTAAAATACTTTAAAATATTGATAGATGAGGATAATACAAATATTCTGCATGGTAAGACTCTGGCATGATGAGGAATTCTATTAGCGCTTTTTGATGGAGAAAAAAGACATGCTGATAGGTTAAAATATGCTTATGTTCAAAACAACAACAAAAAAAAGTAAAACTATAGAAAAGCATTCTAAAGCAATTTTCCTGAAGAAAATTTGCTGCCTGAATTATGTGTATGCAGAAAGATATACTGTAATTTCAAAGACCTTAGGAAAATGCTGGACTCTTGCCTTAATGTAAATGCATCCAATAAAACCATTGCTTTTTATATGGCTAAGCAGATTTCAAATGCATTTGAAATTTGAAACACACTTTGATTAATTCTTTGGAGATAGAGTCTACTGAAGTTATTTTGAAAAGGGAAAATGACCCAGTCAGAGCATGTTTTAGGTTCTCCAATATCCAGGATTATTTGTCTCTTATGAGGGTGATCTTAGTCAGAGTCTTGTAGGCATGATTCCAGCACTCTAGGCAGAACTGTGTTCTTCACTTCCAAATCAGCAAAATAAGGTTTCTATAGAAAGGAAACTGGTGATCAACTGTGGACCAAATAGTCATAGTGACAAACTTTTGCAGATGTTATGAACTACAGAGAAGTTGCAGCCCTCTGGCCCCTATGAAGACTGACAGGTTTTTTTTGTTTCAGTATTTGGTACAGTACAGCACCTAAATTCACCACTAATTTTTGGTCACTTGGTCGCCAAAACTTGGCCACAATGACCTCTCATTTGTGCTGTTACTCTTCTTAAACTGTAATATTTTAATTATAAGAGGGCAAGCATATTTGTAATGTTTTGCAGCCTCCATCATTTGAACTTGCAAATTATTTATTTTCTGTGAAATTTGATGCTAATGTATCATGGTCCTTTATTTGAGATTTGGTGGCAAGCTGAGAAGTATAACACTTTTAAAAGAATGGAGATCAAATTTCTTTACGTAGCAATAAAGCAATAGTTAAATACGAAATAACCTTTTTTAGTGATAAATACTGAAAATGTAAACAAACTGAATAAGCTGTATTCATGTAAAAAGTGCCTTGGAAAAAACCCAACCTTATACATATTTAATCTCTCTGAATCCTGAAAGTTGAATTAAAACTACGCATTTTCTTCACCATAATACACTGATATCTCTCTTATTCTGTTCTGGTAAATACTGATATCCTGATTTCTCACTACCTGTCACAACTGTCATGAGCAGGGTTGGTGGCCAGAAGATTGTGATTTTTTTTTAAAGAATCGTGATTAGAAACATGACCAGCTGTTCACTTACTCTACAACCAGTCTGGACCATAGAAACTCTCATACCACACTGGGCCATTTTAGTTTTTCTTTTTCTTTCCTTATATTTGTGCTCATGGGAGATAAAGTTGCTCTATTATGTTGTGCTGCTTGCCACATACAATGACAAATATAAAATCCCTAGGAAACACAAGCAAAGCTGGACAGTTTATGAAGTCCTTTCCTCCAGGGTATTTCCTGAACCCTCAACTGCACGCACATGTGAGAACATTCCTACCTAATCCCTTGAGAGTGTGTTTACAGACTTGTCATCCTTGAATTCATGTAATCTGTTTTTGAACCATAGAATTCTACCTGCCTTCACAACATCCAGTGGCAAAAAATCATAGAAATTCAAGACCTCTTATATTACAAGATACTTTATCTATTTTTAAATCTCTTAATATCCTGGAGGTGTTAGTGTTCTGAAAAATATTTACTGTGTTACTCATTTTTCTTATTCACCTTCACCTTATTCATCTTCATAATTTTATGAAACCCAACCTCCTCTCTTTGCCAAGTGTTTATCTGTAACCAAATGAGTCTGCTCCTGAAGTTATTATCAGATCTTAATGCATCTGGAACAGCAGCTGGGATCATTCACCTCTGACAATTTCATACATCTGGATTTTTTGTGGGAACTACTAATATATTCCTTGCCTATTTGGGGTAATTTTTAATTCTTTCTTCCAAACAATTTTTTCCCCCAACATAATGTATTCAAGGAAGTTTTGTTTTTTTTTATTATTCTTGAAAGGAAAAAAAAAATATACAAATTATTTTACAATTCATATAAATTTTAAGTCCTGACAAAAGTTCACACAAAGCTTGCTGTGCCAGTTGTATAAGATCTCATTTAAACAAGTAAAGACTACATATCTTGAAGCTAAAAGAATTAATTTATAATAGTATACTTGATCTAAAGTTCTCTGCATATTTAAACACATAAATAAAAAATATCCAGCTTCACCTGTTTCATTTAAAAACAAAATCCGAAAGCATATCCCTCATAAATAATTTTTCTCTCTGCTTTTTTAAATTAAACACTCTACTAAATATATGAACTACACATTCTCAAAAAAATAGTTTTCTGTTACATATTTGTTTATTGTGTTGAATAAAATGCAGCAATATGTCATGGAGTCTTCATTTATTAAGCATTTCCTACATCTTATTATTCCAAAACTTTACATGTATAACTATACATCAAAGGATGGGGCTAAAATGGCATTAATTCCTGAAGGATTGGAATCTTACTAGACTCCTTGGAAAAATTGTAAAGAAAAAGAAAATGGTTTGATATTTACAGTTTAGCTTTAAAAGCAAAATTTCTCTGCATCGTTGTTTTCTAGGAGTTCAGTCATTAAATGAGGAAAATAGAAAGGATGATTTACCCTGTTATCTAGAGTTAGTATGGAAAGCTCATGTTCTGTTCATATTTACAATAATCAAAATCTAAGAACTTTAAAAAACATCATGAGAAAAACGTAAATCAAAATTTATGTCCTTAAGAAATATGTTCAGAAAGGAATGTAATGTTGAATTTTACAAGGTTTTACCTTTGTGGTATTTTTCATTTATATCATTTTTCATAGAAATGTTACAAGAACTGTGGTCATTCCAATGTTTGAAGTCTCTCCACTTATAATGTAAAATCACATTCCTATCCACAAATGTTTATTTGTACACTTTTCCATTTTTATGGAAAATGTATATTTAATTGTGGTTTTCTTCATGGAAATATTTCTGACTATTTAATTTTAAAGGTATTACTCTTCAATAAGTGCAAACCTTAATAGAGACATCTTAAAAACTCTCAAGGATCTGAAGTCACAGTAAAAATAAATCATTATTTGAATGTATACTGACCTGTGTGTTTCTGAGATGTACTGTAAATCAGATGATAAAATTGTATGCACATGCATATAAGGTGATTTTGCTATAACACATTTCTCTCTCATGCAGTCAGCAAATGGAAAAGGAAACTGTAATGCTTGCTCTAATTTGTTTTTAGCAAAGCAATTTGGTAGTTTCAACAAAAAAAAGTAACAATCCCACATATCACTGGAAAGTCTACATGGAGCAGCATCTGTTAAGCCACTTACTGTATTCCTGTCTTGTGAAATGCTCTTTTCTGATTAAGGAAATTAGTTTGTCAGAACAAAGTGTTTCTTCATGAATATATAATGACAAATTAAATACTGGTACCTGGTTTCAAAAAAAAGCTATGAACATGCTTTCACTGCTTTCACTGAGCTCTTTTGGAGAGTTTATTCATGAAGACTTCTTCCCACTTCAATTAATAAAAGATACCTTGCATCAGAATCTTGAAATATGAAAACACTATTTTGCATATTGCTTTAAAGGGAAAATGGGCACAGCGGATCATAAATTTTTTTCTCTAAAGCTTCACATTTACTTGTAAATGTAATCCAAATCTTATTAGAGAGCATTAGAAAAGTATCCAGAAAGTACATGACTTCTAGTCATGCCAAAGACAGACAAGGTGTAAAATAGAAAACTGAGGTGATTTTGGTTTTCTGCCAGAACTATTTAACAACTCTCTGTTCTTTCAATGTTCTGTCATTTGAGCCTGTCCTGAGCTCAGAGAGACTTGTTTTTTCTATCCCCTACATTTTTATTAGGAATTGTATTTGTGCTACTCATGTGCCTGCTTCCAAACTCCTGTTGTTCTGAGTGCAGCACAGCAGCTACAGAGGACTTGTTTGTGTTGTCAATTTCAAAAACAAAACTGTTTTTTACTACACTCAGAAATGCCACATTGCACTGGTTCTGCCATCCTCCAGTCTCTAAGCATTGACCCCAAAGTATTTTCTGAAGCTGCTAAATTTTGCATACATTGAAGTCTTTTCTTGGTTTCTGACACTGAGCATCAATGGTTAGAAGACTGGCTGAGAAAGTTGGGACTGTTCAGCCTGGAGAGGTGAAGGTTTTGCAGAGACCTTGTAGAAGCCTTTTAGTATCTGAGGAGGGCTTACAAGGAATCTGGAGAGGAACACTTCATCAGGATCTGCAGTGATAGGACAAAAGGAATGCCTTTAAACTGAAACAGAGTAGGTTTATATTAGATACTATCAAGAATTTTTTTTTACTGTGAGACACTAGAACACATTGCCCAGAGAGACTGTGGATGCTCCATCCCTGGAAGAGTTCAAGGCCAGGTTGGATGGAGGTCTGAACAACCTGGTCTAGTGAAAGGCACCCTTGCCATTGCAGAGAGTTGGAACTAAATCCTTAAATTTGCTTCCAACCCAAACCATTCTGTGATTCTATGATTCTCTTAAACATGAATGGAAATGCAGAATGTAGTAATTCATGTTGTGCTTAGATTATGTGAATGTGGATCCAAATCTCACTTAGGACCAATGATCACAATGGTGAAAGCACCATTGCCTTAGAATATATTTTTCTGAGGCTAAAATAATGTCTTCAGAGAGCTGTGACAATTTTACTTTAAAGATAGTAACATAGGTGAATGATGACCACAAAAAACTGAGCTTCAAAGCTGTCATGATAGCTCTTGGAACTTATTTCAAACAACAGAGTGCACTGAACGAAATGCAAAGTTTTAATTTGTTAATTTAATAAACTCTGCAGTAAATTAGTTTATAGTGTCCCTTCAGGTTCACAGCCCAAAGTACAGGAAAGTGTTTGTTTACTCTTTCAAATTGAAAATCATTGATTTCCTTTAGGAATTCGTCCTTGTTGACTCTGAATGAGTCCATTTGTTCAACAATCTGGTTAACATATATATTAATAAGGGACACTGTATTTTATATTGGCAAAGAGCAATATTTAATTTTACTTGCTCACATGAACTTCAATTTAAATAAAGATAATATACAAAGGTGGTTTCCTTTTCCCCATTTTGTAACACAAGAAGTATAAGGAAGGCGAGAACTATCTAAATAACATCTAAACTGGGACAGAGGGGATGTTTTGTTAATTATTTTTCAGCATCATTGATTATCCATTCCTAAATCTGTAGGAATAGGCACGCAGTACTGCCACTACTGTACTGCTCTGGCTTAGAATTGAATCAAATAAAACACTGACATCCTAGCAATTTTTAATCCAAGCAAATTGTCCTATGTAGGTCATCATATAGCACAAGAAGAATGAAATCATCTTATGTATGGGAGTGTTCAGGAGTGAAAAAGAACTGTGGGAAAAACCAGCCAAAAACAGGGCCTCTCTCAGTTAAACAGTTAAAACTCTGCCTAAAATTTGACTTTTTATGACTTGATTGATCAGGCATATTGAATGATTACATTTCAGAGATGCAGCGCATGGGCAAAAGTTGTTTTCATTCAGATACACAGGGGAAGGTTAAATGTTCAATTCTTACATAGTTGCATGGAACTTATAATATCTTATTTTCTTTTCAACATAAAGGAAACCAAGCACGTTTTCTCCTTTCATGAAGAATTGTCTAACCATAAAACCACAGTTTAATCTGACTAAAAACATTAACTATTTCTTGTGCAAGTAGACATGCGAAGATAATGAAGCTGGAAAGGAAAACCAAGAAATCACACGTCTCTGTTCTAACGTAATGATTTGACCTGCGACAAAGGAATCCTGGAGTTTTGAACCATTACCACAAGACCCAACTAAATTGCAAATGTCTTCTCAGTCCAATATATAGCTTGAAGCTTGTTGCCACAAAGGCCTGAGATATTTAGACAGTCTTTTAAATTATTATGTATATCATAGAAGGGAAGTCTTTCAGGGAAGACCCCTTGGAGTAATCATGCACGTGCATGTTTTGGGACTGAAGGTGGAACAGTGATGATAATACACTGACAATGCAGGATCATGAGGAGTGAAAATTAAAGTTGTTTGGTATCTGTGGTACTCAAGGGATATTAGCAGACAGACTAATGACTTAGCAAATTCAAGAAATAAATTTAATTTCTGAGTCTTAGTGTTCACCACTAAGGTAGTCTACTTCCTAATGCTACACCATGGTAAGTCTACACCTAAATACACTCTCAGATTTTAGGAGGTAGGATGGACATCGAAAGTGCATAAACATCTTTTTCTTCAGAGCTAAGCCTAAAAAAATATTCTGAAGCTTGGGTAAAACCAAGATTAGCTAGCTTTTATTCTTTTGAAAGATATAGTAAATTTCAGAGCCTGCACATGAATCACTGTTGCTAATTACTTTTAAACAGACCTTTAAGATGTGCTGCTATATGTTCTCCATTGCGAAGTTTTGCTATATAATTTGTATAAAGCTGTGAAGGCACTGAGGAACTGTAATCATGCTGAGACACTGGACATAATTACTACTGCCTTTCTGAGTAACATCATTAATTTTGCCCTAGTTTTAAATGTCTCCTTGGATTGTTCCTGAAAATAATTGTATGTTAAAGCAACTTCAAATCTGTGACAGTGAACTATGCTAATGATTCCTAATGTCTAGTTCAGTGACTCTTTTTTTCTTCTTCTGAGGTTGGCAGAATGTCATATATTATTAAAAAAAAAACCAAAAAAACCCCAAAACCATTTTAAATTCAGAAGACAGAAAACAAAAAGCAAAACATTTCTGTTCATCTTGGTCTGTATAGTAACTAGCCTCTAGTAATATCTTTTTAGGGCATTTATATATATATATATATATATATATATATATATATATATATAT
Organism: Cardinalis cardinalis; assembly: GCA_014549065.1. Taxonomy (NCBI): domain Eukaryota; kingdom Metazoa; phylum Chordata; class Aves; order Passeriformes; family Cardinalidae; genus Cardinalis; species Cardinalis cardinalis. Next base: position 143,900 of record JACDOX010000041.1, read on the forward strand.
ATATATATATATATATANATATATATATATATATATATATATATATATATAGACAGATAGACAGACTGGATCTTAACTTGGATTTTATTTTGAGTCCCTGAAAATAAGTAAATAGTAACTGATAGATAGCAGTTATCTTTTGTATTTTCTTCTTGTTGTTGTAGGAGAAAATTCATAAGAAGAAGATTTACTTTGATTGAGACTGGTCATTGCCAGGCTCAAAATTTTATGAAAGGGAAAGCAAAGCATGCCAATTGCATATTTGAGAAAAGATTATAGATGAGGGAGAAATTTTCAGAATGCATCCTTGGTAGCAGATTAAATCCCTATATGCATTTTTTCTGGAGCATCAGCTCTTGAACCTGAAACTGTGTTTACAAGAACAAAGAGCTGAATTATCTTATTGGTTATCTTCATAATAAGCATATAGTATTCAAAAAAATAAGAGAAGACTTTAAGAATCAGAAGGCAGAGTCTGAAAATTGCATCAACATTTAAAAAAAGTAAAGTAACTAGTACTTCTTGATATTCTTATACTGATTCCATCAGTTACCATCTCCCTTTGTAATAATATATCCATCTTCTTCCAATTCAAAATCAAACTATTCTTAAACATCCTCTCTGACACCAGTTACCATATAAATTCTCTTGGGTAAAATTAAGTCTCGTATTTCTTACTGTGTAGACTACATCTACATACAAAGTTATTAGGATTTATGCAAGTAGTTCAACCAGTTAATACAAAAAACAGCGAGATACCACCTCAGGAACTCATCACATGGCTGAGTTCTAGGGTAATGATTACATTCCTGACTTTTGTTCCCTAGAAAATCACATTTTTTTATGAGACTTCCCTGTATGCAAGACAATGTTTTCCCAATGCTTCAAACTTTGAGGTAACAACTTAAAAGGTGCAGAATAAACTTATCTGAGAATAAAAAAGAAATGGAGTCCTATTATTGTCTCATGCAGCCGCCTTTGTAAGGAGAAGGCACATATTCAATGTTCAATATGGTGAACAAGCAGAAGATTTTAGCACTTTTAAATTAAAAACTGCCGTCTGTTGGCCTGTGTTCATGATCTCCTATTTTTTTTTTCATTTTGAATCATCAAATAATTTTTGAGACAGAAATTATTTTGAATAAATTTCAAGAATTATTTTGAAAATTCTCTTCCCAGAACCCAAACAAAGTAGCATATTGTGGGCTAATACTGTCAGAATGTTGGGAGTTTTGGCAAGGCTGGAGAATGTTTCAGCAGAAAAATTCTTCAAAGGAAAGGAAAAATGAAATCTAAGATCTCGATTACTCTATTCTGTACAAGATATATTAAAAATGAATTTAAAACAATTCTAACAATTAGAATTTAAAACAAATTCTAACAATTAGAAAGGTCAACATTCTACATAGTTTTGGGGTTTGTATAATCTGTAAAATTATCAGCTCATTGAATTTATGTGCTCATTAATATTTTCATTATTGTTCTTCCTGGTCAGTACCTGTACCAATTGCCACAATAAGCTATTTATATTTTTTTCTATGTGACACTGCCTAAGAAATTCATACTGGAAATATTTCCAGGTTTCCATTCAGAAATTGACATAGCAGTCAGCAGTTTATGCAGGCAGTTCAGGTTTTTTTTCTATTACAATAAAAAGCATTTTACACAAATAGAAACTTTGAGAGGCATGCTGTATTTTTCTCAGATGCATTTTCTGATAAGACAGTAGTGAGGTGTCGCAGACATCTTTCATGAGAAATCCTTTCTTAGGATTTCTGAGAGCTGCAGTTCCAGCGACAAATGTAAACAATGGTTATCTGCTGCTGTGGAATGTAACAGGTGCATCTGTGATTGGTCCATCCTGGGTGTTTATGGTTGATGGCCAATGAAGGACAGTTCTCTGAGGCAGAGTTCTGTTGTTGTGCATTCTATTCTATTCTATTCTTAGCTTAGCAGCCTCTGGGAGAAACCTTCTCCTCTTTCCTTTCTCTTTTTAATATAATGTAATATATACATATGATAAGATAATAAATCAAGCCTTCTGATGAAGTCAAAGCTCTCGTCTCTCTCTCATCCTCGAAACCCTCCTGAACACTACCACAGCGAGGTTCATAAAATTCCTTCTTTTTAAAACATCAACTGTTTTTCATTCATTTCTTATTGACATCCTTCGATGCCATAGCAGATAAATATCTTTCACAGTTTTCATTACCATTAGGATATGCTTCTTCAAATTACTATGAAGTAGTAATTTAATGAAGTAGTATTTAAATGTGTATTTAAAGATACACATTTTCCAGTGTTTACTGCCCTTTCTGTGTCTTTCTAGACACAGAAGGTGAAACAAAAATAAAATTGATCAGATTTCATGCCTGTTTTTTTTCTAGAAGTAAAAATTCCTTCCTTGCAGAGAGCTCATCTCAAAGTCTCTGGCAGCTAAAAGTGCAATAAAATCCATTCCAAAAATACCAATACCCTCCCAAAATCTTCCATGTGTAAGTTATTTAAAGTATTTTAAGTCCTCAAAGAAATGAGAGGAGATAAAATTAATTCCATGTTTAGAGACATTTTCCTCATTGTGAAGTAGAGATCACTTCTTTGAGATTCATTTTGAGGTCTGCAGTACTAGAAATACGATAAACCACAACAGACTTAGCTTTAATTATATTAAGAGTATACTGTCAGAGACTGTCTGTTTTATTGAATTCTGAGCCCTTGATCTGATTTCCCTAGCTGTTCCCCATTTTTTAAGGAGTTGGTTTATATTCAAAGCAGTGTTACAGGGGGAAAAAAAAAGCACAGGTAGAGGGCCAAAAATGTATTGTCAGCCTAATAAAAAAATTTAAACCCAAATGAAAAGCAACAGTCCAGCTACAATGATAGTAACAATTATAATACAAACTAGTACAGGAAAAACTATATATTATTACGCTTAGAATTCTTTAAAAACTCCACTCTTTTATAAAATAAATCCTTTTTTTGCTGATACTGTGCTCACCTTCCCAATACCCCTCCAGTTTCCCCAGCCAAGTGCTGCCATGCTGTCATGGCAAGTCATCAACGTCCTGAGTCCCCTCCTGTGTTAAACGCAGTGTTGCTGGTCAGGGTCCCACCATCCTCAGTCTTTGGTCTTGCTTGGGTTTATTTTTGTATTTCCTCACCATGGCTCCTGCCTTTTGGCTGCTCCCAGCTGAGCGTGAGTGGGGCCCTGCAGCCTCCCCAGGCTCAGCCACAGGGGCTCTTCTAATTTGGGCAAGGATGCCCTGGCTCTGCCAGACCCTTCCCATGGAGGCACCAGCAGAGCTCAGGCTCAGGATAAGCTCAGGACACAGCTGGTGTTTGGTCCTGAGGGTGGAGCTGGAAACAGCCCAGCTTTGGCTGAGGTGAGCCCAGGCCAGCTTAGACTGGTGCTCAGAGCCTTGGTCTAGGAGTGAAAGAAGTCATTGCTCTGGGCTCCAGATTTTGGAATACAGGAACAAACAAATCTTCCTGTTTCTGAAATATATTAGAAATGTATACTAATGTATGCTACCTATGAACCCAGCAAAACCAAGCAGTAAATAAAGTCTCTTATGCTTTTCTTTTATATAAGCAGTTACTGTGGTGAAGTGATTTTATTCTGAATTTTCTTTTTGTTACAGAAACAAAATCTTGTAAAACTTGTCTTCTTTCCTTAAAAGTGAAAAATCTCAGAAAAAACCCTAGAACTTAGAGCTAAAAACTAGTAAGAAAATAATTTGACTTTGGAAGTTATTTTAAAGTAAAACAGACAACATAAAAAATGTAGGAAACACAAGAAAAGATCACCATCATGCTTCAACAGTTAATTTTTTGATTAAATCTATGATATTGGAGCTAAAAAAATAAAAAATCTGTTTCATTATTAAGTTTCATGCACTGTCTCACTACTTTCTGCTTTTTGAAAAAAATTCTTTGGAAGAGCATGAATTCCATGTAGTTTTTAATTTTCTATTTTATTTTCTGTTTTCCACTTAAAAACTCTATCTTCAACACTAAATTCTCTAGCACATTCTAACACATAAATAAACACTTAACAACAACAACAGCAACAAAATCCTTAAGGATTAAAATTTGATTGTTAAGAAGTTTTAGTAGATAGCATCTTCAGTGTCTAGTTTTTATTAGCAAGCTGCCAGTATAAAGCTTGATCTTCAAATTCTTGAAACCACTGGAAAGGAAAGATTATATTTGAATATCTAATGTATAATCAGGGACTGACCTAAGACCTTTGAAAATCTATTTTAAAAAAAAGTTAGTAAATACATTAAACAGAAATTTCTTTACAGTTATTATACTTACCTGGGCTGAGACTTTCCTTCAATCTTTACATTTATTGGAAGCAAGACATTAGACACCCATGCTTATTTCAAGTGTATGTTCTCAATATTTTGTTACAGTTTCCTTCTTTCCCTTTCTGGATCAAAATCAATGATTCCATTCTGGAGTTAAAATTCCCTACTATGAATTTTTTTATCATTTAAATTCTGACCAGCTCTATTTAGAATGATTTTCATCAAGTCCTGATAATATTCTGACACAAAATACTTTATAAATGGTTAAATTAAAAAGTCAGGCTTTTGATGTACCAAATCTCCTGGAAAAAGGAAACTCATTGTGTTATCACAGGACATCTACCAACTCTTTATAGGTGAGTAAAACATGCTGAGGGAGATCTCAGAATGGGATTTAGGGAATATTTTGCTGAAGCCCATCCTGCTATTATTATCTAAATTAAACTGCAAAATTAAATTGCCACAGGACGAAAGTCAAAAGTACAAATTAAATCAAAAAGCAATTAGAGATATCTATGGCTTTAAAGTCCTTATAGACCTTTTAAATGCCAAGTTATAAATAGGAATTTTAACTAAGGAGTTGCCAATACTGCAAGCTGTTGGAAGCTGAGAGAGGGTATGCTGGGGAAAAAATTGTTCTTTACACAACCTGTTTTATATTAATTTTCTAACTATGTTTCCACTTGACGCAGTAAGCACAGGGTACTTGTCTAGATGGATACTTGTTCTTATTTCATACAACCATTCCTGAAAATTGCATTTGATTTCTGAAATATTCTGTTATTTCCCGAGTTAAAAAAGACTTAATTTTTAATATATATTCAACAAGATTAGCAACAAAAGTAGCTCATGCTTGTTCGTGACATGTTCATGTCATTGAATCTATTGTTTTGGACAAAATGTTGAATATGTAACCTTTAACCTAGCTGCTTAAAAAAAGAGCAAAAAATAAACAGAAAAGTAGACTCATTCAGGCAAAGCTATATTCATTAATGACGTTAGGAGAAGAAGCCTTGAGAAGAAATGCTTTCATTAAAACAGCCATTTTAAAGAAAAAAATCCATGCTAATGCCATTAGAGAAAGCAACTCAGTTTTGAAAGCTAGAGCTGATTTTAAACTGATCAGATGTGTCTATTGCTTCCTTGTTTATAGGACTACAGGAAGTAGAATTCTCAAAAAATGAGATGCAAATTTGAGGTAAAATAAAAAGAAAAAATTGAGGAATTAAGAAAGATTTCTCTATCTTAGATTTTTTCAAAATGATTCTGATTGAGCTGATGCTTAGAAACTTGGATCAATAGTATGAAGACAACAAAGAAAGAAGATTGAAACCTAGTTCACCCAGGATATTTACAGAAGGCAAAATGATTAGAAAACATAACTTCAAATTAGAAAACATAACTACAGTTTCAAAACCCAGATAATTTAACAAGCTCAACAGTGATTATCTTTTTGGCTCATATTAAATCAAAAACACACAAACCCCAAAACATTAAAAACAATCTAGTACAACATTAATGTTCAAGCAAAGATTAATTCTCAGAGTTTCTTCCTTTCTGCAACACTTCCCAGCTACTGAGGAGTGATTTGACAAAAAATATATTTCACATGAATTGACCACAGGGCTCTGAAGTCTGAAGCTAGATGATGGCAACTATGGAACTGTAAATGAAACATAATGTGTCTGATGAATAACTAAAAGGGCAGGCTATAACACAGCTGCAAAATTTCACTAAAAAAGTTTAATTATCATTATTCTGGCTATGGGAGGAATAGCATTTTCAGTAACATTGCTGAATAGGCAAGAGGGAAGGGTATTTGGCTGGGACCTATGTTTACAGTAGAAGGGAGATTGTAGTGACATTATTGTGATTGATTCTCACAGTATGCTGGATCAGCTAAAGGCTCATACTTCTGACATTTCAGATTTGTATACAAGGACAAAATATTTCTGTCCTTTTATATTAGCTTAAGCATCAGTACAAAATGTTGCACATTAGCAAGCAGTACATTTCTACATGAAAAACAGTGTTAAGAATTATTCTATAGGAAATTTTATTCTTCTATTTGACATATTGTTTGATGTACTCTAATGTACAACTGTGTCTGTGGGTGTGTTCCATATAAATCAGTCTGGTAAAACTCCATTTTCATTGCAAATCAGCACAAAGTTTTGCAGCAGAAGCTGGTACAGTCATGACAGAGTGGGGAAAGCTGAAATATTTAACAGTCTTTAAATTCCCTCCTTGAATGTGTTTTCATATTGGCCTCAGAAATGCATTAAAGACAGTTTGCTGATTCAGACCTTTTCTAAAAACAAAAAGTTGTTATTTGTGTGTCCATACCTAATCCACTAGTAAGCTTACTTATGTTAATTTAAAACTGTACTGTCATTTCCTATATGTCCAAAGCAGATTAAAAAATTCTTAATTAAGTAAGGCTGAATAGATTAATAATGTATTTTATAGGAAATTTGCTTGGTGGAGAGTTAATTATCATTATATATTCAACCCAGTGTAAGGATCTGCCTATGTTGATATGACTTTTTTAAAAATAAGATTTGCTTGCTCTGCAGAGAGTATTTTTTCCACTAATATTTCATATTTATTTTAATTTTATGTATCTATCTATGATATTAGAATAGCTTCATTTCAGCCACTAAGAATACAATAGGTTCATATAAAATGTATTTCTTTCTTTATGAGTTTATACACTTTTCTTGTGAGGTTTTCCTTCTTTCTGAATAGTGAAGATATTTTTGACTTATAAAACATATGTATTATATGTATATTAAATATTTTTGTAATATCAAAGCAAAATATAAATATGATAGAATGCAAAAATTTATGATCAAGGGTGAATTATAGATATTTAATTGTTAAAATTAGGAAATACATTCAGTAATTCATCTCTTTGTATAGTATTTAATCTTTAAACAATTTTTGTTTTGCAGTTGTCTTTTCCTCAAGTGCCATATGACTGATTTAAAGAAAAAAAAAGCTAGCAAAGAAACCTATCAATCTTTGTCAATTCAGAATTGCTCTTGAAAAGAGCATGTAAGGAAGACAGATATATTATTCTGACAATCTCTACATCTCTGAAACTTGTGTATTAAACAACCCACCATAAGCCATAGATCAAAAACAAGTAAAAAAACCACCATTATTTGGATGAACATAATAATTTTATTCAACTGTTTTCTTGTTCAGAAAGAAATATTTTTAAAAATTGTTCTTTTCACATTTACCTTCTGGTCTCATCAGTATTCTGATATCAATATCTGCATAAAAAGTGTTAATTAATGACATATTTATAAACATTTCAAAAATCCCATATTCCTTAAATGTTCAAGAAATCAATACAGAATTTTGCTGAAAAATTCATATTTATTAGCCAATGTTGTGTCTATCTCAAGGCATAATATCTGGGAAGAAAACTTAGGGATAAGGATTCTGGAAACACAGAGTGACAGGAAAAAGCTAAAGATTTCAGATTGTGTCTCCTACTAAAATTCCTAATCCATATTTAGGCACACAGAATTAGAAGAAAAGTTTGTGAAAACTTTCAGTAAGAATTTAAATCATGAAGTGATTATGAAGAAGAATGCATGTATTTGAATGATTCATTTTCTGTTTTATTGTAGGTTTAGGAATGAAAATGAAACAAAAACAAAAACAAAGACCAAAAAAAAGCCTAAAGAGTATTCTTAATCTTTCTACATGGAGATCAGTCTATTCATATTTCACCTTCCTGCAGACTTGAAATTCAATTTTTTTGTTTTAGAGTAACTTTTGAAACAGAACGTCAGGACCAAAATAGTAAGACTAACTCTGGAGACCTTACAGATGCAAACCCCACTTTATTTAACTGTATTATCACCATTTCTATTTGAACTTTGAAATATTTGTTCCAGCTCAAGTATTTAGACAATGAGCAATAGTATTTTCTTACTCTGTACTGAACTATTACTCATTTCTGACAAGATTTAAGTGTGCTCAACTGAATTAAAATTATAAATTGCACTTTTGAATAAATATATGAAGAAATCAGATAGCCAGCCTTCAAAAGTAATTTGTTTTTCTCAGTTATTGTGCTGGGATAAGAAAGTTATAAAATAAATGTTTGCCAGAAAATCATTGAAATCCTTCTGTACTAGAATCATAGAACAAAGGGTTCAGAGAGGATTTCTGGAGGTCTTTTTGTCTAGCCTCCTGCTCAAAGCAGAGCTAGTTTCAAAGTTAGACCAGACCACTTGAGATTCTCCCCAAGCTTAGAGATTTCACAAGCTCTCTGGGCTTGCCATTCCAATAATGAAGATTTTGCTTTTATGAAATGCACTGTGTAATTTCTCAGGTTGCAGCTTGCACCATTGTCTCTTTTTTCTTTGCTGGGGCAATTAGTCCTCAGTGTATCCATCAGCCTGTTCCCAAAGGCCAGAGAAGCGGCATCAAGTGGCGATGTGGTTGACCACACTGCATAACCACCCCCTGCTCAGGCTGATGAATGTGTGCATGTCCATTATGAGAAGACCTCGGTATGGTCATCCTTAACTGGAGGCCCCACTTTTCTCACCCAAATGGTGTTCCTAAGCATGGAGGTCTGGAATGCCTGTGATAAGCCTGGAGTGAAAGATTGGGGTTTATTGTCCTGACCAGTCTCAGCTGGGACGTCAGTCTTGACCATTCAGCCTCAGCCCTGTGTGTTCAGCCCTGTTGTCTACTGGCTCTGACCTGCAAACAGCTTTGGGCAGAACTTGAAGCTGACTCTTAGCTTGCCATGTCTGATGATTACCAAAATGAGGCCAGAACTTGTCAGTCACAGATCCAGCCCTACTTGGTATGCAGCTGATCAGTGAAGGTGCTGTCATGCCCACATCCTTGGTTATCAGCTGGTCTTTCCTCATGCAGCAGCTCTTGCCACTGACTGACAGTCTCAGCACACCTTGCAATTAAAAACTCTGGTAAACTATGTAATCATACTAAATATCTCTGTATTTTCTATATCCTTTGCCACTAGTTTACCACTTCTCTTGTAAGCATTACTATTTATTACTGGTTTTCATTGGATTTAATTGGACAATTATTTTTATTGGACTTCGTTTTTACAGCTGACATACCTGTTTATGTCCTTTTTTTTTTTTTTTTTTTTTTTACACCCTTCTGGCAAGCTTTATTTTCCCTATATGCCCATGTGATATTTCTGTGTTAATCTTTGGCAAGCTGCAAAAGAGAAGAATTAGGGAGAAGCCTTCTTCCCCTGCAGAAGGAGACACCTGAGTACCATTGTCCTTTGCCTTCTTCACTGCCTCAGACAGGGATTAGGCACAACTGGCCCAGGCAGACAGGCTCCCCAACAGACTTAATGTCTCCTCATCTGTTGCCATGTCTGAAGCTTGTCTACAAATGAACATCTGCAGAGGGGAGCTCTGTTGTCAGATATCACAAGCCTCCAGTGTCTTTTACAAGCCTCCAGTATTTTTTACGGTAAAAGTTCATTCTCCTGCTGGGGAGTAGATGCATTCTCCCCGCTCTTGTGCAGTGTGAGGCTCTTACCTCTGCACAGGCCCTGTGAAGGGGGAACATGCCCTTCTCCTCACATCCACACATGCAGCTCATGAAGCAAGTCACATCCTAAAATCTTCCTTTACTTCATTAGAAAATCTGCTACTTCATTAAGAAATCTGCCTGAAAAAAGGGCTGCTCTCTCTGGGAGTTGCATGTACATTAAACTCATCTCTCTAAAGCACCAAGAGACTTCTAGTGAATTTCTGAATAATAAAAGAAAAATGAGAATCACAGCTTGGATATTTTATTGGAATTTTCTGGTTTTTTTTCTATCAACCTTGTCTTCTTTTACTTATATTTATTTTTCTATCAATATTTTACTTTTTTTTCAAGATTGATAATTTAATATATATGTGCAAGATAATTGAATTGTGAGAAAATATGTTAATTGTAAATTAGCAAAACTATATATTGGAACTTTAGGCCTGTGCCTTATGAAGTTTTTTGGGTTTTGGAAGAATGAATTAAAACTATTATCTAAGTTGTTGCTGTAAGATAATAGGGGACTATTTTTCTGTTCCACTGCAGATGTGTCCTCATCTCTCAGGAATTTGTTACCTCACACAGGGAAAAAAAATGAAGAATTAGCATTATCTGCTAATAATTTTACCCTTCTTGTTTCTTGAGCAAGAAGCCTTCTGAAAATAGAGACAGTCTGAGATTTCACTGCTGTTAGTTTCAAACTCAGTTTTTACTGAAAAATTCAGCGCTGAATTCTAGCATAAATTTAACTTCTCTGATCACTAAAGATCTGATTTAGCACACAATAATTTTACTACCTACTATATGAGCAAATGATATCTGTTAGTGCTAATCACAGTCATCATATTTAATATTACTAATTATAGAACTCTTTCAAGCTTAGATGCAGGTGATCACCAATGTTTTCTTCAAACATGCAATGATGAGTATTTTTAAAGTTAACTAAGATGAGGCAATTTTTTTCGATGCCATATAATTATTGTGACATGAAAAATACAGTGCTGAGTAATTAAGTATTAATTATAATCTTGGTACATTTTAGAAACATGTTATATATCTTGCTGCAGGTTTGGAAGTTTGGAGCTCATTTTTCTTTTGTGAAACACTGAATTCTACAGTGTCTGGATATATTGCAAAAAATTTAATTTCTGGAGTATTCTCATTTGATGGTAAAAGATGCAGAGGTATTGGTTCAGCAATGTCCCTAAAGTTTTCACACTCTCCTCAAACAGCCATGACCTAGAATCATCCTGCAGGTGACACTGACTGTCTTAAAAGAGATGACACACTTTTTACTACACTCAAGCTACTTTACTATCTATGAAGAGGGATAGTATTTAAGTGACTTTTTCCCTCTGGTTCTCGTAGATAGTGAAAGGGATTAATGTCAATTTGTGCTGCTTTGTGTGACTCCATGCCTGTGCTGGGCCAGGGGCAATAAAAAGGCAGTGCAGAAACACTGCCTTGAGGAGAGGAGCAGTCCCTTCAGGCCAAGCAGGGGTCCTGCTCCAAATAGTATTTTTCTTTTCATTCAGTCTAAATATGAAATGCCTACAAATTTAGCAGAACCTATCACCTGTCAGATGAGAGGTTTTCTCCACAAAAAATATTTTAAAAGAACTCCAAACAACCCAAACTTTTTGTCTGCTGGTACACTGAACTAATTCTTGTTTGAGGGGCTGCACTGTGGTTCAGAAGAGGATGCACTCACCAAAGACACCTGGTTTTTCTTTTTTATTTTTTTGGGGGGGGCTGGTGGTGATGGAGATAGGGGTGGGAGGGTGTTTGTTTTGTTTTATTTTTTGTTACTTGTCTGCTGTATGGAAAAATTGTATTCTGTCACCTCAAAATAATAAAATTCTAGGTTGTTTCATGTGACACCCCTATTAGATTATTTAGTAATAAATAACAACTACTGTAGAGATTGTTCAGGAAAGGGTCAAGCAAGTTGCATCCTGTGGGAAGAATAGAATTTATCACTTTCTGTTGCTTCTTTTCACCCTATAGAATGGATATATGAGCTCTTTTTTATTTTCCAAAATTATTTTCTCTAAAAAATACTTCTAATAAACTACATGGGGTTTGGAATTAGCCAGAAACTTTACTAATCATCGTAGCATGAGTTGACTGATAAATTCTCCTGAAATAAATATTTCAGAAAAGGAAAATTCAATCTGAATTTCAAATAACAAGTTATTTCTTTCTAATGAAGTAAACCAGAATATAAAGAAATATAAAAAAAATTATTACTCTAATTTATCCAGGTATTTGGACAATATATTACTAGTAAATTCAATATTTTTTGGAAATAAAAATTTCCAGATGGCTACAAAGTACAGCTAGTGCTCCCAAATCTGGTAATCTACAGTAGGTTCTACAAATATATCATAAAGCATTTGAGGTTGAGCCTTGGTGCAATCATGGTAAAATGGAATTGTTAAAACTTCTGCAACTATGTGGGAACTGATAAGTGGAATTTATACTTGAGAATGTAATAAGAGTTGACACTTATTTGTGACATGACTGTATCACAGATTGCCTGCAGCATGATAGCATCACTATTTCTGGCAGGCAAAGATGTATTTGCTGAAGGTGAAAATGTCATTTAAACAGTTGATACCTTTCAAATAGTCTAAGCTAAATTCCGTGTACAGTTCATGCCTTTTCAGACTAAATACACAGAACTTGAAATTCTGGATAAAGAAATAATGCATCTGTGATTAATAAGTCAAGCCAGAATATACATTTCCAACAACACACCTGGCTATCTGTAGAGAAATTTGATTTGTTGTGGCAAAGATTAATAATCAAATGTTGCTGTAAGTCTGTGTATAATAATTTGACATCCTGGATAGCTGTCTAGTTTATTTATCTTACAAATAAAAGCCTTGGAACTGTTTTTAAAACCTCTTTATATTTAGACAGGACCTAATAAAATCATAACCTCCTTTACAATACAACTTGCTTTCATATGAGAGGTAAAGAAGTATATGGTCACAGCTGACATTGAAAAGGAAGTTTGAGCACAAATCAAGAGTAATAAATTCAGACATAAACTCAAAAGTTATTTTTATTTATATGAGAAATTATATTTAAGAGTACATAAATTGACTCTTCCATACAGTACATGTTTAAAATTAGGTGTTTGTTACCTGCCATATCTTTAGCTTCCAGCCTTGCTGCTATATCATCAGATCAGCAGTTTGTTAAGAGAACAGCATCTTGCGTTCATAATATGCTAAATGAACTAATCAAAACTTTATTATCTCCTTTTGTCTTTTCCTGAAATTTTCCTCTTTTCACCCTTACATGTTTTTCTCTATCCTCTCTCTATACCAACACCCCTTGCTTCATCATTCTGCACTTTCTCGTCCTTCTCTTTTTTGCATCTTTACCTTTCCATCATGTTACTGCCAATGTCAGGGCACTACCAAGACAGGTGTTGCTCCCGAAGGGACAGGGAGCCAGGAGCTAAGAGTGGGACCTTGCTGGCCAGGACCTGTCCCTCTATCTGTCCATGGCAGAGCCACGTCTCTGTAAACCCCATAAGATGATATGTCTACCACTATGCACAGCTTCTAATTCCTGTTCTCTGGGTTGCATTTGTTGTCTATAACCAGTCATGCTACTTTCAAAAGGGGAGGTCTGTGAGCTGTGTTCATCACACTGTTCTTCCTGACACGTTTTCACTGCCTTACCCACCTCAGCTTCAGCCTCTAGTAATTGCTCCCCCAGGAGTGAGGCTGCTGCCGTTCTTACTTTCCTGTAGCAGGAAGTCCCAACCCCTCCCACCCACGGCTTCCTCTCAGTGCCCAGGTGTGCATCTCTTTCTGAGATGCAAATCAGCAAAGGACTTTTATTGTCAGAAGTCACACATTTCTAGACTCCCACATCTTGTGAATTTCCAACCACTTGACATTCAGCATAGACATGAGACTGAATATATTCTTTTGTTGAAGTCTTTTCAGTACGGAGCAGAGAGTGGCTGGATTGTTCAGCACCGTATGGAGCAGTAATCTTTGAAGGCTGTAGAGGCTGAATGTTCTCTCAGTGCTGTGGTCTTACATAGCAGCCTCCCATTCAACTATTTTTTAGTAAAATATATCTTGTCTTGTGGAAGAAAGGGCTAAGCCACTTCTCTTCAGGGAAAGATTCAAGGTGGCTAATCCAGAATGGGTTAAAATTTTAAGTATTTTTTTCTTAACTTTTCCAGTTGATGCCCCACTCTTTGTAGACTTCTGCAGGCCTGTTCCTCATTCCCTTATCTTTTGCTTGATCAGATTCAGCTGTGGTAATCAAGAGCCTACGAGTTCAGCAAATGTGATGCAGAGTGATGCACATGGCCTTATCTGAAACCTTGGCTATTTCTATGTCACTGGCGGAGGATTTTTCTTTTCTTGTCCTCAAACAAGTCTCATTTTACATTCTCTTCTGGTCTCATGCAGTCTGCCCCTGGCTCCCTAGTGTATTTCCCTCTCTCTTTTGCACTTCTCTCTCACTCATAGAATGGTTAGTGTACCTTACTTAAAAATATGAGCTCTTGAAAGGATTTGGCTGTTTTTATTCTTCCAAAAGTTTGCTCTTCCTGTCCATGTGATAAATGCTTGCATGTACCTTCATGCCCCCGACAGAGACATCCTTGAAATGCAAAGTAGTTACGTGTTATTTAGGTACTGCATTGAATTCCAATATAGTCAATCCATTTTTCACTCACAAGTTTGAGAATTATAACTTGCAAGGACTTTAAGTTGCAAGGACTTCAGTTCTGTTCTTAGCACTGTTTTCCTTACTGTTGGCACTGCTATTTCTGTCAACAGAAGAGCAGGGGGAAACCATTAGTTAATGGCTAAAGCCCTTCTGAGCAGTATTTTTTTACCCTTTCTCTGTGTTCCCCTGAATGCTGGATAGTGTTTCACAGCAGTAAAAGTAAATGATATCAAATGTAAATTAGAGAATACACAAAGAGAATAACAGATAAATGAGAAAAGAGTTTTTTTGATCGAGCATTTTGACTGCAAGATTAACCCCGTGAATATTTTCTAAGTTAACTACATTAAAATATCACTTAAAGATATTTAAGTATTTATAATTTTTTTCTATTTGTAACAAAAAAGTCAATTGTTATATTAATAGTAAAAAGACTAAATAGTGAAAAAAACCCCAGTGCATTTTACTTTTTAAATATGCTTTGCCTATGTCTAACAGTTAATAGGATGTAAATGAGAAAAATAGCATGTACCAGGAATAAGAAATAAAAATTAAAAAAAAATATTAAAAAAAAGAAGATGCAACATATAAGTAGGGTGGAAATTGCTGCAATGACAGGGAAAGAGCTACCTGGTGGAACAAGATGAAAATTAATTTTTATTTAGTTAGCTAATTAAAAGTCCAGGGTGGTCATATTTCTTGTTAAAAAGCATGGCAACATTCCTTTTTTTGTATTGTTAGTGTTAAAACTCTTCAAAGATCTTAAAGGGCTAAGAGGGAATTTTTCCCTCTGTTGCTGTATCACATGGCATTCGCACAGTTCACAGGAAAGCAGGTTTGAGGTTTTTCTGCCTTTCCTCCCCTAGATGGAGGAAAAAAAGACATTGTAGCATGAGGACTTCCTGAAGAATGACAGATTTTTTCAATTGCAACCAAAGTACAATCAGAACTTCATCATTGTGTAGCCCTGACTTCCCAGGCTAAGATTGCCAACCCTGTTTGAGATCCCAGGATAGAGTTGTGAGCAAGTATAGGGTTTACTCATCGACAGTCCCTGCAAACTGTCAAATTTAATAATACAGAAAATGTCAGCCAAATTGTTATACTGAGTTCCATGTGAAGAAGAAAAAATAAGCAGTGTTATGTAATGCTATTCAATAGGGAATGATTTTAGTTGTAGCAGCTGTCCTTTATGTTCTTATTCTTTTCCACAACACAAGTGCTGCTGCCCGTAGTTAGGTTTGTCTGATATTTTCTCATTAAAAGTCTGTGTTTGCAGTTCCTTATGGTTTGCCCAAGCTTCAAGCATATGAGCTGCCTAGGCTACTTTATTATTTATTTTTTATTATTTTGTAAGCTTCCTGTACCTGGCATGTAGCCACTTGGAAGTTCATCCAGCAATGTGTAGTATCAGAAGCTGTTCTCCCACTAGTTGAGATGCCCACATCATCAGAAAGTAGAAAAGTCTCAAGGAAAGTTTTGTATTTTGGATTTTCTATACCTGAATTGAAAAGCCTCAATTTTACATGAACACTCTCTTGCTTTCCCTTTGAGAAATTTCAATTTAGAGTGATACAGCTAGAACTACTGAGCTGCAAGAATTTTATGTTATTGTATTTGATATATGCACTGCTTAAAAATGCACATTTTTCCCCACATTATGTAAAAATGTGTTAAGTAAAAATGTCTGTAATTTCATAGGAGTTGTTATTTTATTCTTGTTATAGACAATGTAAATCAGAAGTAGCAAAATATAGCAAGGTATTAAACCTCTTGGTTTATATTTTCTCAAAGAGATCACTGTAGTATTTCCTAGAATAAGGGACAAATATTGATGTCTGTTCCTTGGAAAACAGACAATGTATATTTAAAACCTTATTCCCACCATTTTGGTTCAACTGAAACTTCATGGCAGATTTTTCCTTTACCATTCAAGGTTATAACTCTCTGAGAGGAAATATCTCTAATAGAAAAGGTATTCTCCAGATGTTACTGCCTTTGGGTCAGAATGAAATTAGGTTGTAAGCCATGCTCTTCACTCCAAGCTATTATTTCTGCTAATTGAGAAATTTTCCTTCCTTTCCTCTTGCTCAAGGAAAAAAAGGAAAAGCACATACACATACACAAAGAAAATCAAAAATCCCAAACAAAACTAAACACCAACAAAAGCAAACCAAACAAATCACATAACCCCAAAAAACATGAAACAGAATGTTCTTGAATGGTGTATTTATATATTTATGTAACTCCTCAATTTGTCTCTAAAGCATGTTTTAGCAGAGATTCTGCAAGCTCACCTCAGATTTATTTTTGCAGTAAAGATTTCCCATATGCTTACCACTCTGTTTTAAGGAAATCCTTAGAGTACACAGGATTTCAGGAGACTGTTTTCTTTCTTTGGGATGGAAAATACTTTTATTTTATAGAAGGTGTAGACACTTTTGCTCATTTACCAAAGTAAAGAAAAGAAAACATGTAAGTCAGCTTTTCCTTTTAAATATCTAGCTGTTTAACATATCTCAAACTATTTGGCATGTATTTTTTAGCAATATATTATTGCTAATTTCTCTGTGATGCTCTAAGCCATGTAAGAAAGCTTCCTCTATCAAAGAAAAAAAAAATCGATTTGCTGAATTTCTTATCTCTCTATTCAAAATGTTATGCTTTAAATAGTAAATTTGTGTTGCTTATGGCAGATATGCTCTCAGTCATATTCTTACATTTTTATTTACTGTTGTACTTTCACAGGGACAGCAACGAACTGAAATGAGATCAAACCTTTCTCTTTTTCCTCCTTCTCTCACTCAGATTATTCTTCTCATTTCCCCACACTTCTGGATCCAGAGTGGGTGAAGACGTCTTAAGGCAGGAGTTAGTCATGTGTTCTAAGCTGTTATGTTCATGGTTTATTGCCTCATTTCTAACTCGTCTCTTACTCATTGCATAAAATCCTACTCAAAGCTTACCTTGGTACAAAATTTTAAAGAGCTAGAGTGGCAGTAACAAAAGAGAAGGAATATTACAAAGTAAAAACAGTCTGACTTTTTTTCCTGTTTAATGAAGAAATGTAGCCTGCTAGTGAAGCAGGCCATTTCTTATTTTCTGTAAGTAATTAATTCTGTCAAGTATTTTACTATTGTACCATCTTTCTGCTGTGAAAATACATCTTCATCAAATGTAGTGAGCAGCAGTGTACAGTTCCAAACAAATCTTGGTTTTGAAGATAGATAACTATTGCAGTTCCATATCTAAACATGTAATTTTCTTTCAGAGCCTGCCTGCATTTTATTCCCTTGCCCAGCTTAGAAAATGGAGTGTTGATGGGATTGTATCCACACTAGGTTTCTGCATCTGTCTATTGCAAAAGCTATGAAATGGAATGCGTCGCACTATCATTGATTTGTTGCCAACGTAATCTCTTTTATTCAAGTCACAGTCCAAGTGTTTCTCCACCACCAGGTTATTTCACAATTTTTCTTACCCAACACTTACCTTGCATTATGAACAAGTCAGATATGTTCATTCAGCTTTGATTTTTATACCTCTTTTAAATCAATACCTCAGTGATTGATCTTCTAAAATTTAAGAATCAGTGAGCTGTATACCTGAAACAGCAAAGAAAGTAGGTGGAACATTTTCAGTCTTGGTTGAAATAAACACCAGGTGCAATATTGCGTTTTTTATGATTCAAAGACATAAATTAAACATGCTGCAATATTGTTTCTTACCATACCTCCTCTCTTTATTTAAATTATACATTGGGGCATTCTCACTTCTCAATCAGATTAGGAACTAGCAGGCAACAGAGCGTATAAACACTTATTTAAATGTCTTTTTCCAGTAAGTCTATTTCAGTTAGAAATGAGCAATTCTTTTCTTAAGCTCTTTTCTTGAACTGATTGCTTGTATATTTTAGCCAATGGTATCTCAACATATTGGTAGCTACAGCAGAACAAACCAATGTCCTACCTGTACAACATTCTGTCTAGCAGCAGTTAGCACCAGATGCTGCAGAGGAAGATTAAATTCTTCCAGTCGAGCAGAAATAAAATATGAGGGAAGTGGGCAATTCTTAACCTTGAAAAGTATAAATTAACAATTTAAGAATTATTAATCTGCATAGACTTCCTTAGCATCTACATGAATTGAAATATTATATCATTCCTATGGATGTGTTACATAGCTCATTTGAACCTGGTGGCAAATATTTGTCACTATCTGATTCAAGATACTTTTTTTTTTGTTACCTCAATAAGCAGAAGAGAGCTAGAAGCACGTACCTGGAATTCTGCATCTCTTTTTATGTTGGTCATACCAGCCATAATTTTTCTACTCTTCTGTAAAGGGAAATACTACTTCCAGACTGTTTAAAATAATCATGTATAAGTCTTCTGTCAAGAAGAAAAATTCTGCATGCCTAATGTTTTAATCATAATAGCAGTGGGCTAGAAAGCAAATAGATGCCTTATGTTTCTAATATGCTACCTTGAACTGAATTTTAAAAGTTGAATTAAATAACTGAATTAAATAACTGAAGTAAGGTATATGAGGGTACATTATGATTATATTCTTCGGCAGTATCTGATTATATTTTTTCTTGGTATATTTTTAACTCTGTTATTTTTTTTTAGCCCAATCTCTATCCCAAAGATTTATGGTTGGATGCAATCTATGCAGTGGTAAACTTTAGAAGTTTAAACATTTTTCCTCAGTTTTACATCTAAATTCCTTTAATAATAAGTTGAGAGAAGTGGAATTTATTGATTGATTCCTTTTATTCAAAGATAAAATGTATTAATTGTCTATAAATAGTGCCTGTCTTAAACTCAATCACCTTACAGGTAGAGTTACATTTAATTATGGGAATTATTCAACTGATTTCAGTTACAGAATAGTTAGTTGAAAGGAAGAGAAATAAAAACCTAATGGCTGCTGACATATTAAAGGAATGGATGTTTCTTTTGTGGAGAACAAAGGTCCTCTGAAAGAATACTAATTTAAAAAGCAAATGAAGAAAACTTCAGATTAACAGTGAGTTATGGAATAGCTCATGCTTAATAAGGTATTCCTTTGCTGTAATAAATCTTCAACGAGAAAGAAAAACAGAAATCAACTGCCATAGTACTATATCAAACCATGGTACTTGTTTTGTATGTGTGCCAAATTTAACCTCTTTCAGATTCAAGATTTCTATGTATTCATATCCCACAGCTTGCAACACAAGGTGTAGCTGGAAACGATTTAACGAAATGTAGGGTCTCTTGTTCATTGAGAAATCTGTTTCTAAGAAAAATGGAAGGATATCTGGACATAAAGGGAATAAAATAATTCAGAAGTGTTAGTTAAATCTGGTTTAATAAGAAAAAATAATAGTTGATTATCTCCTTCAAGTAAATAAATTTTAAGTAGCGGGAAGCTGTTAAAAGAATATGCATACTCTGTTTACTCTTCCAGGACACTGAAAGGAAAGCACAACCACATGTTTATCTTCTTAGTAATGCCTGGCTGGGTTTTTAGGTCTTTGGATTGTTTTTATTTTTGGTTTGGTTTTGGTTTGTTTTTGTTTTGGTTTTGGTATTTTACCTTTCCACACTGCTGAGTCTTCCTTTGCCTCTTATATTTCTGTTACATTTGCTCTGTCCAGAGGATGTACTAGGAAGACTTGCTTGGAACCGTTTGCATTCCAACACGCACATACTGGATGCTTCAGGTTGTGTCTACCCTGATGGGAGGGCACCCTGCTCAGATGGTCTGGAAATGGGGTCTGTGTAGTTTCATTTGATGGAAATAAAATTGCTATCTGTACTTTGTCTATAAACTGAGGTGCAATTTAGTACTTGACAGCAGCAATTATTTTTCTGTAATGGAAAACTGGTATCTTGATAAAGTTCTGAGGACTGAAATTCACATCCAATTATGAGACACTGAGAAAATCCACAATATCAAGTAGTTTTGTCCACAAGTATTCTATACATTGTGTGACTATAATAAGCTGATCAATCTGACCTGAAATATGCTATATTTAACCAAAGGGGTTAAAATAAAAGTCCATAAAAAGAGATCTAAATCATATTCAGTTATTTTTTAAACTAAATTATAAAGATTAAAATATGAATTTAAACTATTTCATATGACACAACTGTTGACAAGAGTAAAAAGCCTTTTTCATGTCAGTACAAAACCTTATTTACTCTTTTGAATTTGATATAAATACTCTCATAAATTATTGTGCTCAAATAGATCACAATTGAAAAATTAATAAGGAAATTTTAAAGTCAAAGGGACGTCTTTTAAGAAGCATAAATATAAGCAAGAACTAAACACTTACTTGCTTCCTATTTATGTTCAGAAATATTCACCTGAAATGTGATCCTGCAAAAAACAATTTTTCCCCCTGAAATTTGTCTTCAGTGCATTATTCTGTTAAATAATTCTTGTGAATTACTTTCTTTCAAAATTATTCAGGTGGGTTTGCGTGTTGTGATTTATAAACTTTGGAAGAAAAGAAAACCAGACATTCTCTGCAGCTGAAGAACTTGCTAAAAGGTATCCCACAGTTTCTATTTTGTCCATTTAATGGCTCTACTGCAAGAATAATTTGTTGATTACCAGGTGTTGGCAAAAATTGCTGTATCTGATAATGTGATGAATATTGTATCCTAAAATCTTGATTCATCATTGTGTTTTCCAAGTGCCATCTGGATGTCCTGTCTCTGAAAAACCTACTGGTAGAAAGAGATGTTTTAAAAGTTTTCAAACTTTCTAATTTAACTGGTCCTGTCCCAGTGAAACCCTCTGTGAAGCAAAGCTTCTTTATAAATGAAAAGAGCCTTCTACACATCTGTTTTTACATCTCTGTACTTTCAGTTAATAATTTTGCATTATACTTCAACATTAAAGGTTTTTTCATATGGTTTTAAATGTTTAAATATGCTGTACTGATCTGTGCATAAAGATGAGAAATGCACATAAACCTTCTTGCCCAATTATTTCACCACACAGCTTTCCAAGATACAGGACTCCTGGCAGCTTCTTCATTATGTTTTCTGCAACAGAAATTTCTATATATGACAAGCTCAATAATAGAGGAATAAACACCTTTTAGAGAACAATGTGATCATTATTTCATTCATAGCATAAGTAGATGCTACATTTTTTTTTTTTTATTGATGGAAAAAAATGCATCAGGTCACTGCAACAGCTGGAAGACATGTTGAAGAATCTTGTGCTGCAAAAATAAAATCTGCCCTTTGCTCAAGCTGGAAGTGTTCCCATCAGTTACCTGAGGCAGCCACCCTGCATGTGGGTTTCTTCCTGAGGTGAAAAAATGCTTTACAAGTAGAACATTTTCAATAACAGGTACTGCTCACCCAATATGATTTAGAGGTGCAGAGATTGCCTACACCAGCAGCTCCTGACATTTTGGACGTGCTGGATTTCCTTTGTACTCCAGGGAAGACATGACTGCAAATAGGTGATTTACAAGGATGAATGCACACATAATTTTGTGGAGCTTAAATGTGAGACAGAGACTAGAAGCTGATCTTGTCATTCCCATTCCAGAATTAATCCTTGAATAGTTTCAAGCATCAAAGTGAGAGGTTTGGGTTCAGCAATACAGAAAAGATTTTTGAAAGCACCATGGTATTTTGAAAACCTTTCTAATTAGCATAAGATTTATTAAAAACCAGGTACATCTGATTTTTTTTGAGAGTGGTACCACTACTGCAGACTAGGTCTGGATACATACCATCTATAAATTTTGTAAGTCGCTACATTTTCTTTGGAAAGGTTTCTGAAAGTCCTATCTCTATAACTGTTTTTGTGGAATGTTTATGTAAGGAACAGGGGATGCTAAGCTCTTGCTGCACAAGGGTGTGCTGGGTTTGGATAGAGCAGAGTTGATTTTTTAATTGTAGTTTGCATGACTCTAAGGTCTTTGATAATAGTAGATCATATAATTGGATTTAGTCTATACATTATTTAAGAAGCTGATGATTGTCAACATTTTGATGCTGTCTCCAAAGGCATTGAATAGGAGAATTTCAGTGTCTTTTTTAGTGCTGTACGTGCCACTCTTTTGCCAAGCACTTGTAGGTCTACCAGTAGCTTTTAATCTGTCTAAATGCCAGTTCCATCCATAAAGAAACCCTGGACAGTTTTAATTGTTTTTTTTCAAGTTGTTTATTTTCTTTGAGGAAACTACTAATGGATACATAATTGGGGCCTTCAGACAGCTCTGTTGCACTGACTTTTCCCAAGTTTTTTTAACATGTTTTTAAAGAGAATAGCAATGTACCAGGACATCACGGGTAATTTGGGGTTTCTTTCTGGCTTATGCTTTGTACTAGCTCCTCCCCCATACATTCACATACACATGCTGTAATTGTGCTTCGTTGGAAGACAGGGACTGATTTAATAATTATGTAGCTGGATGACTCTTACTATCATCTGTAATTTCCATTTTCTATAGTAAAGTGGTCGTCTTGAAAGAAGATAATGTGTTAATTGCCTGCATTTAACATGACTTACTTCTTGTAAGTTATCACTCACCAAAATATCACCTCAAAATATAAATTATTGTAAGCATATACAGGGAAAATGTTTAAAAGCAAGCTTTTTCTGTCATGTCTATCAGATTTAACAGTTATCTATGTGTTCTTTTGTCTTTTTTTAATTCATCCAACTGCTTATATGGGTCTAACTGCTTATATGAAGAGATAAAGTTTTTATTTATGCCTTTGTCTCATTATTGGAAGGATTGTAACTCTGAAAATACTTTGATCTATTACACCAGAGGATAGTGACACATAATGACACTTCAAGACATTTATATTAATTTTACAATTATAAGTTATTTAATTAAATACAAAAGGTACTGTGCTTAGGCCAGACAAAAGTCACAGTAATATAGTATTTAAATTATTTTAAATGAAATTTTACCACTGTAAGTGAGCATTTAGAAAGTAGAGTGGTAGCACCAGGTCTGCAAAACACTACATGTAGTAGCTCCATGGGCTACTTATTCTCAAAGATATGGATAAAACTATTCACAGTATTGATGCCTTGTAGAGGCTGACCTATGTATGTAAAATTTTGCAGTATTAGAACTTGAGCATGTTACCTTAATTTATCTTTCAACACATTTGTCACACTGAGAAGATTTTTGAGCTTGTAAAATTCTGTTAAGGCTACTAAGCCCTGGCACAGCAGAAAACTTTTATGTCTTTTAAATCAAAGTAGTGACAGCTAGATGACCCTGACTTTAGAGGGTCCAGCTCTCCCAGTTTATCACGGGAGCTAGTAGCACAAGGCTCATAGCTTTGATTCTTCATATGAAATGAATAAATGAGAATGAAAAAAATATATCAATCCATCTCAAATAACCCTTTAAAGTTAAAAGGATGAATTTATAATTTGTATTTGAATTTGAAATACAATTTTGCAAAAACAACAAAAAAAAAAGACTGTATTCTATCAGTCTCACTGACAATATTTCAGTTTTCAAAAGAGTAATGTTTATAGCCTGTGAAAAACTTAAAAAATTCAAGCAGATACATTGAATTAGGTTATTTTGTTTGGTTATGAGAAAAGGAATGAAGTAAAACAATAGCCGTCATCAGTAAGGATGAAAAAAATAGAATTGTTGCATATAAAAGGAATTAGAAAGGAAAAAAAGGAAGCCAAACTAAAAGCAAATTCCTTTTGAACATTTTTTTTTTTCTTTTTACCTTTTTTAAGTGGTAGCTTCTTTTTAGTTACTATTCTGGCTCTGTTTGTTGGAAACACTTGCAATTGTATCAAGACCAGTAAAAAAAATCCCAGATATATTTTCACTTGATTTCTCAGGTAAGTACACTGTCAGGGGAAAAAAAAGTGTACTTTTGCTTTATGCTCCAGGCATACACTCAGCAAGAAACTAAACCTACAAAAAATACAGAAGTTCAGTGATGAGCAGGTGTTCAATGCTGCAGGTGTGAAAAAAGAAATCAGTCTCTTTTCCTATAATCTAGTGTAGTTTAGGAAAAGTGTAGGAGAGTACAATTCTTTGCATATTTATGGAACAGCAGCCAGTGTGGATTTCTGTCTCCATAGTGGGCCTTTTAATCTTAATCCAAAACCTGCAAGTATTTTGAGAAAAGCTAAGTAACAGATCTCAATGAAGCACAGAAAATCTGAGGTCGATGCAAGGATTTTAATAAAGAAGATGTTCTGCTCAGACAGAATTTATTTCATTGAGAAATAATGAATAAAATATTAATTCAGAAAGGATGGATTTTAAGCATAAGCAAATATCAGGGTAAAAGAAAAAGAATGTTTCTTTTTTACGTCTCTTATGTCAAAATGACATTTTCCTAAATAAAAATTTAACATGCCTTTGAAACTAATTTTAGAAAATAGCAATTTCTGAAGCAATGTTGACATCTTAAAATCAAAGGCAAGAGAAGCTCTGTATCAATTTGGTTTCTGAGGTGATGGTACATTTCTTATTGCAGCATATCATGTGCAGAAAAAGCTGACAGGTGGAAAGAATGAGGCAGAATCTTAAAGGATCATCCTAACTATATCGGCAGCTGTCAGGTAGTTTCATGGACCTGAGTCATCTCCAGGAATTGTATGCGGAGGGGTGACATGCCATGCACTGAGCTCCCTCCGCAGCATCCTTTTCCCGCCTGGCCCACTCAAGGACCCTCAGCTCACCTGAGAACCCAAATTCTGAAGTGACTTTTGTCCCACATCACCCTGAGCTCTGTGTAGTGCAGTTCAGAGGAACTGACTTCCCTCTGAAAGAGGCAGCTGTTGCTGCTATACTGAGTAGTCAAAAGGACTATCAGCAATGAAAGAATTTGGGCAACACTTTCATTTGTGTTTGGTTTTTTGTTTTTTTGCAACTAGGAATTTCTCAAAGCACTAATGAGGCCAGTGTCTGCTGTGATCAAAATGGTGCAGGGAAGAATACATCAGTGCACTTCCATTCATTTTTCTCTCAGCAAGAGAATAATCTGCCCCCAGAAGTCCTCTTTGACCGTTCAGAAGCTGATTAGATAATAATGATAATTACAGAAAAATGCCCATATGGCCATTATTAGATCAATTTTGCTGCTAGTAATTATGGTAAATCCTGCTACAAACCTACCTTATGTAGTCATACAAACTAATTAAAATGCAATTTCCACATCTGCAAATGTTTTTGCCAGTGGCTAAATTCAAATGGAGTTTCTGAGCATACTACGAGGAATCCTAAAGCTTGGAGAACACACTATTGAATACCCAGGTTGTATTTCAGGCCTTGCCACCACAGATCTGTGTGTATTTCAGCAAGTAGCCACCACCACACCTGCAAACCCATCTGGAAAAAAAAAAAAACCATTGAAAGAAAAGAATAAAAGCTTAACTAATCCTGTCAAATAACAGATAATATTTTCAAGTATTAGTGTTTCAAATGTAGGGGCTTAAAATATTCCAAAACCTGGTTTTCAGTAACGGACATCTAATCTTTATTTATTTCAAATGCCAGGAGTTTGGTTTCAGGAAGCATTTATTCTCTGGCTATGGATTAGCTGGAGCTCAGCACTGCATCTGGAAGACCTGTGCCACAGAGAAAACCAGGCACTGAGCAGGCATAAACTCAGTAGTCACAGCTAAAAACTGGACACAAGGATAAGGACTTTGACATTTTTAATGCCAACAAATAATTTTCAGGGTTCAGAGTGCACGTACTACAAATAGTGCAGGTGGAGGAATGAGACTGATATACTTCAGGCCAAAATTACAGTGAATATATTCAATTCAATCAAGCTGGGACCCTGACAACATAGCCAAGGTCCCCAGCAACTATTGTATACCAGAAAAATTTAATATTCCTGTTCCAAGTTATCTTTATACAGGCTCACAGGATTACAGGCCTGTTATATTTTCCTGTAAAGAAAAGAGAAAGAAACACAGGTAAACTTCATTTTTTGATTCCTAGAGCTGACAAGCAGGAAAATGCAGGTAATGGATGCATATTCAAGTTCTTGGATGCCCTCCAATTAAAGGTGCTGTCTCAGTGCAAAATAATAAGTAATGATCTGATCATTATCTGACACTTCTGAAGGCTACTCAACATGAGAAACAGGTGCCCAGTTTCTGTATAAACACCGCATAGAAGCTGAATGGTTTCTTTGGAAAAACAGGATAAGAAAATCCAAAAAAGGCGGTTTGCTTCCCTCATAATATTCCTCCTCTGTAAGAGTCTAGGAAAAAAAGGATACACATTGACTCCTAATTATCTCCTCCTAAGTGAAGCCAACTGCTAGACCAATTCCCAAAATCTAGACAATTTTACAGCCTCTGAAAAGCCTACCAAGAAAGCAAACAACTGAAAGCCAAGAGATGCTCCCAAATGGATTTGAGGAAATTCACCACTATTCTGTTCTAGATACACATAAAGTAACTAATTTTTTTTAACTTTTGCTCCTGTCTTTCAAGTTCCCTCTTCAAACTGAATATTTTGCCCTAATTTTCCTTCTGACATTGAGTGAATAAGCATTCAGAGAAAAATTTTCTGTATATTCCATCTAACAGTTGAGTTTTCCTGATGTCAGTATTCTCATGTGACATATATTTCAGTTTCTTTCTCCTCCTGAACAGAATGAGAAAGGTTTTGTCAAAGTAAAACTGAGTTTTGATTGTCATTGTTCCTTCTGCAAAAGACAAAGTTGAAAGAAACGTGAGTCATATGATAGATATAGCAACAGGATTCCAAGCTGAGAATCAGCTGGCCCCAGTTAGTATCAATACCAACACTTATATTATCAACAGCAAAACAAATAAGCAGATGTTAATGTGTTTAAAAATAATGAATTAAAATCTTAGACCATTTCAGCCCAAGTCAGTGGTTTTTTCTTAATTAACTTGTTTCTCAGATGTGTTTGAATCTGTATTATAGTTTTCAGTATATATTGAACTTATACATGCACACACACATATGTAAGCTTGTTTTCTTTGTAAAACAAGCAGAAACTCACTTATCTGGGTTAAAAATATCATACTCTTTCTCATAGTGCTGTATGAACTTTCAGCTTGGTCTCACTGGCTCCAGATCCCAGTACCTGCAGTCCTACTGGGCTGAGCACTTTTTTTAAGAAAGAAATGTGTGAAAGTAATCCTTCTGAGGGAAATCACTAGTACTTATTTGACTCAAACACAATTACTGTTAT
Source organism: Cardinalis cardinalis (assembly GCA_014549065.1). NCBI lineage: Eukaryota > Metazoa > Chordata > Aves > Passeriformes > Cardinalidae > Cardinalis > Cardinalis cardinalis. Next base: position 171,669 of record JACDOX010000041.1, read on the forward strand.
GGTCTAACATAAAGTTCTAAACATCTTTCCAGAAGAATAAATACCATAGCAGTGCAGCTGCTTCCTGTTACAGTTTAACTGCTTGGTTCATTAATATGGACAGTGCAAAAAGAGTTCAAGTTGTGCAAGGAAGTTCTCAGAAGAGCCACAAACTGTTTTGTACTATGTGTCTGTCTCCCTACGTTTTTGAGCATGACTTACGGAACAGGTATGAAAATAGCATTGCATTAAATCCTCTCCTCACATTCCCAAGGTTTGAGGCTTCCCCATTCCCTTTGTTCCCTTCAGTTCTGAGTATCTCTATGTACCTCTGCTTTATTCCTGCCTTCATAAGCAGAAAGCACAGTAAATTTACACTGTAAATTCCTTAGAAAATTGTAAATCCACCACTTCCTGCCTGAGAGGGAACTGAAGCACCTATAAACCTATTAAATACACTGTCTAGTGAGTATGCTGCCCTGTCTTAGATAAAATGGGCTGATTCAAGAAAGGCAAGAAAAGTATAATGATTTTCTCAAATGTTTTTTTCCTTAAATTACAATGGAAAAGAAAATTAAAGCTATTAAAGGTAATTTCTGATTGCTGTAACTGCACTACAGCATCTTATTGACCTTAGGGAAATGACAGTATTGGGAATGTACCTCTTGAGCATAAAAAAAATGTTGTTCATCTTAAAGGACTGGAAAAATGCTATATTACAAACTCTATATTCATATCTCTTTATGGTTATTTTCTTTAATGTGAGAAGCCAAATATCAAATTTGATAGGTTGTACAGCAATTTCAGGACAAAAGGATTAAAGAGTATATAGGATCCATCTTCTCCTAAAATATATATTCCCTTCTAGCCAAATATGTTACATTTATATATGCCTTTGGTAAATTTTTCTCTTGTATTGTTTTATTTCTTCTGGTAAAAACAAA